>PVLA01001090.1:178955-405941 GCA_004027455.1 Hydrochoerus hydrochaeris | reverse complement strand
TGGCCTTTGCACTAAGCTTATATCCTCAGCCCTTTGTTTTTAATTTTGAGACAAGGACACATAAGTTGCCCATATTGGACTTAAACTTGTGGTTCTCCCGAGAATGCTGGGATACAGGTGTGTGTTGTCTTGCTTGGCTTACAGCTAAATCTTACATATAAGTATTCGCTGAATAAACCAAAGAAAACTTTTAACAAGAGGACATGTTGGAGAGGGGATCTAGAGACTAACTTTTGTTAACAGACTTTGTAGACAACAATTGTTGAGTTTTAAAAACTATACAGGTGTAGCATTTATTTTTCCTCTTCTGAAGTTTTTTTCCTGGATCAGAATTTTTACACATTATTGTAGCTTCTCACAAGTTGTCTTACTAGGCTACAAGTTTTCATAGAATGTGATTGAATTTGAATATGTAAATCCAGATTGTCATAGCCTTTGTTATTTACTTAGGTATTACTTACAGCAAAGTGATGACTGGCAATTTTCTACACCAACCACAATGGGACCCCAGTTTGCTGGATAGCCTGATCCTTTGTTGTTTGTATTTACTCTCTTACTCTTAAATATTCTCTCTATATTATGCTCTTCCTGTGTATTTATAGTGTTTTTTTAAATTCCTATATGGCTCTTTTTTTTGCCTTCTTCAGCTTCATTTTTAGGTACAGTAGTTTAGCATTTCGGTGGCAGGGATATATTGGTGTGGTGAGAAGCTGTTGGGCTGTGCTTCTCTTAATGATGTGATACTGCTTCTCAAGCACAGGTTCAAGGGCAGAGCAGGAGACTGGATATACGTTCGAAGCCTGAGTAATGGCACCCCTCCAGCATTTTTGGTTCAAAAGCTTCCAGTAACATTTGCCATCTCCACCTACAAAACTTATAACTTCAGGGCTCATGATTGGCTAGTTTATATTACTTGCTTATTGCATACTTATCTGTTACATTCAGAATTCTTAGATGTTTGTCTGCACTGTGTTGCTAGTTAAGTATCACTAATTTGAGAAGAAAGGGGATTCATTGAAGATATTGAGGTTCTCCCTGAACCAGAAGAAAGGCCAGCCTTTAATTTAGACTGGTGCTATGTAGGTGCAACAATCTTGCTATTCTTTATTAACGAGCTGCTAATACTCCAACAATAAAGTTGTAAGTTGAGAAATTTATTATTTTCATTTTCATGAGAGATCATTTAGGGAGTTGAAATGATGGGAACCATGGGATTTGTATATCTGGGTGTTCTAAATCTAGAGATTGAAAAACCCCCAGATTTTCAGAAGGTGAACTCATAACTTTGTTCTACTTTGTGCTTGAATACCCCTTTGTGAACAGGCTTAGAGCATAGCCTAAGGTCAGTGCAGTCAGTATGCATTTAATAAGAACACATAGCTCAGTCTGTTCTTAATAAAATATAATTTAGATCCCTTGATTAAAACTTACCACTTGTTTTTGTTCTCAAGTAATAGAAAAAGTCCAAATTGTTTGTGATGCTTATTACTCAGAATGACTTAAGACTTCCCCTGAAGCTAATATAGCTTAAGGCCTCTTGCTTATAAACAGCTTTTCTGAAGCTGAACCTAATTGATTAAGGTCACTAGTTTTCCATTTTACTTCCTATCTGCCACACCTCCTATCCTTTCAGATTGTGTTGGAGTGGGCACAGGCAGTTTTGGAATCCCTAGGAGAAGATGAGTGGGATACATTCAGACTATTCGTACTCACTTTTATATACTTGTCTTACTAGCTGATCCATTGTAGTATCTATTTCCCAGTAACCTTTGACTGTCCATTCTGCCAACTCAGCTGGCATTGCTACATCAGAGTGCAGGCCCAGAGGTTGCATAACATTATGAACTTGTTTTATGGCACCCACCTGATACAGAAAGAAACCAAGATACCGGTGTTTAGGCTGAATCAGTAAGGAGGAAAAAATCCCCAAAAAACAACAACAAAAAAAACCACAACACATTTTCAGTCTCATTCTAGATGAAAAATCAAATTATTTTCTCTGGTCTCTGTATTAGAGATTATATACATAGTAATTGTCATGAAGAGGTAGTCAAGTACTACACAGGTTGATCAAAATATATGGTGAATATTTAAATTTAAAAATGTATTACAGTAAAAGACACATTTTCATTAATCCCCTTTAAATGTTTCTCCCTCACTTCAAACACAGTTATCTCATTGTTATTTCTGAAGTAGTACTGGACGTCTTCTATTGTGAGTGTCTTCATGATACGTTGTCAAGTGAATGCTGCTGCCAAGTGCCACCCAGCAGAAGGGCAGGACTGATAGAAACATTACCTGTGTTCTCATCCTCATTATTCACTGCACCTAGCTCCATGCAATTTCTGGCTCTTCCCCAGTGTCAGAATGACCACAAAGGGTACACATTTTGAATTCAGGACATGGAGGCAGCCACGACAGCACAACTAAATATACACATGAAAGGGAACTTCCAGAACTGCTTCAGAAAGTGGCAAGAATGATGGAATATGTGTTTTTGAAATCAGTATTTTGATGGGGATTAATGGCAGAGTGTTTTTTGTTCTAATTTTAAAAAATTTAAACATTGGCCGTATTTTTCAGTCATATTTCATACAGCCAGGACAGGCAGAAAAAAAAAATATCATAGAGAGTTGTGCTTGGGATTTATTGAGAATGTTATGGTATTTAGGGTTTTTTTTTTTTTTGATGTGCCAATTTAAAATTGTTGATTTTCTGTAGTTTGCTTTCTTATTCTAAATATTTATGGTCTAATTTTGTTTGTATAATTTCGTATTCCGTTTCTTAAGAGGACTTCAGTTGCATGAGATTGCAGTTCCACTAAAACCTGCATTTACCCAAGTTGTATGTGTCTGTTCATCACATAGATTTTGTTTATTTTCTTGTCAGGCCTTTTACACTTTGCTGATGTTCTCTTTTCTAAGCTTCTTGAAGGAGTTTTTACTATTTACTTCTTGACAGACTGCTTCTCAGTCTTGGAATACTCAAATGTATTTTAAAGTTTGCTTTTATTCTTCTTTCACTTGCACATTACTCATTTTGTTTTCATAGCTTTTACCAATATCCTACTTTTTGTTTAAAAATATTTTTATTATATAATATTCAAGCAGTCAAAAATACATAGAATAATAAAACAAATGCCTGTGTTCCCATTTCTTAGCTTTGTTTTATCATCAGATCTTTTAAAAATTAAGGTAAATATGGAGTTTATGCTTTCATCTCTCTCTCCTTTTTCTCTACTTACCTAGAGGACTAAAAATACTTCAGTGTTTATCATCCCATGCATTTATATGTAAGCTTTTGTTATTGACATTGTCTTAGTTATAAACACACACACACATATATATGGGGGGGGAGGGAGAGAAAATTACGGATTAAAAACTGGGCGTCAACTTAACACCAGCTGAATTAAATCAGCATGGTGCTGAGCATAGATGTTCCACCTGAGGAAAGCTGCCAGCATAGAGATGTGGAGAAGGAGAAGGGAGGCATTGAGGGGTTGAGGCATTGTAGAGTCTCCTACATGTTGCTGTTTGAGCCATTGGTTCTCCTGGAGAAGCTCTGGTCCTCACATCGAGCATTGGTTCCTGACTCTGGAGAGGAAGACGTGTGCCACTTAATCTCCAGGATGAACTCGTCACGCTGGCTTCCTGGCATGTACTCGACTGTGCTATCATCAGAGGAGCTCGGGACCTCCCTGTCGCTGAGGATGGCTGTGGTGCTTTTCAGGACAGTCCTGGTCTTTGTTTTGAGCATGACTTCTTGGCTCCAGCATAGAACCCTCAACCTACCAGCACAGTTCCTTCACCGCACTGGCATAGACTTCCTAGCTTGCACTGCTGACCTTTGGGCCTTCCCAGCACAGATCCATAACAGACTGGTGTGAGTCCTTCTTGGGGGCTCTAGACCTCCAGTTGGACTTGTGGGAGGCATTGTCATGAGCTCTGGGTCTTCATCTGGACTTATGCAGGACACTGCTGAGGATTCAAGCCCTTGGCTGAATATTCTGTCTTTGGTGTTGTGGACAGATTTCCTGCACTTTGTGTTAACTCTGGATGATCATCATAAAATAATATTATAAACTACATGTCCTGATTTTAATTGTTCTTCTCATAACCCCTGACTACAACATGTGTGTGTGTGTGTGTGTGTGTGTGTGTATAGAGTGAGTGAGCAAGTGTGAGTGCGCTAGTGTGAGTGCGCTGGTATGAGCGAATGAGCCATAGATCTGGAATATTTTCAGAGTTAACATAAATAACGTATCTTCTGCTGTCATTAATACATTTTTAATACTATGTTCTCAAAATGTTTTGGTGTTTATACATGGAGGTCAGATTTCTTCATTCTCACTGCTGGGTGGTATTACATGTGAAAATTATTCTACTTAACTATTTTGTTGAAAGACCTTTTTCACATGGTGATTGCTTTTCCCTTCATAATACAGTGAATGTTTCAGGATATTCCTCATATGTATTATCGCGAGTAGAAAATCTCCAAGTAATAGAGTATACCTATCCTATACCTTTACTGGATTTTGGACATTGCTTTATAAAGTGATCATTATCATTTTACTTCCACTAGCAGTTTATTAAAATTATCATTTCTCCATGCCTTTGCTATTGTTTTTTTTTTTTTTCATACAAACCTTTTTCAATCTGAAAAGATAGTACTTACATGTTAAATTTACATTTCTTTGGTTGCTGGTAGCGTTTCTTACTCCTTTTTATGTTTATTTCAATTTAATTTCTCTTATAAATTTCTTTTTTGTCATTGTCTCTCAACTCCACCTTTTTTGTAGTAGGTGATGTCTTTTTCTTACTGAATCCTTTAGGTGTTTTGGATATTAATCATATTGTTGAATGGTGTAAATATTTCCTTCAGTCTGAGGCTTTTTTGTTTTATTTGTACTTTCATTGTACCAACCTTTTTCATTTTAGTATAGACACATTTACCTGTCTTTTAAAGTTTTACTTCTGGTGTCATATTTAAGAATTTCTTTCCCTACAGTAAAGTTACAATGACACTCACTTTATTAGTTGCTCATTGCCACATAGCAAATGACTACTATACCTATTTGATGAAAACAAAAATCAGTTCTCATTTCTGCCTTGTGGCTCAGGGATATGGCAGCATGTGGTTGGGAGTTTCTGGTCTTGGTTTCTCATGAGGTTGTAGTCAAGATGTCTGAAAGGCAGACATTATATCAGGGTTCAAGTTGCTAGAGGATTTGCTTTTAATAATAGTTCACTGACATGACTGGCAAGTAGGGACCCACGTTGTTGGCTGGAAGCTTCAGTTCCTCCCATGGCCCCCTGCTAGGGCTACTTGATTGTCCTGTGATGTAGAGACTGGCTCCCACAGTCAGAGATCTAAGGGAATATCCGAAAGGAATGTCATATGTCCCTCAGCCCTGCTGATAGGTTCTGTTTACTGTTTCTGTGCACAGAGCACTTGTAATGCCAAATAGATGGGTTTTTCTCCTATACCAACCAGTTTTTCAGTTCTTTAAACATCAACTGGGTGACCTGCAATTCAGTCGAATTTAGACACTACTCAGAATTAATGCAGATTCCAAAGATGAACTACATGTATCAGTTTATTGTAAAGGATATTATAATGCATTCAAATGAACAGCTAGGTGAAGACTTAGGGTTAGGTCCAAAAGGCTCTGTTCTGTAGAGTTAAGAGTCTGCCCCGTCAGCATGTGTATGTCTTAACCAATCTGGAAGCTCCTGTAAGATTTTTATATGTAGGCATGATGGGTCAAATCCCTAGCCATTAAAGATTAACTCAGATTACAGCCCCTCCTCTTTCCACACTGGCTGGAAGTGAGGTGTGGCTGAAAGTTGTAACTCTGTAATCCTGCTTTGGTCTCTGGCCACCACCTCTTATTTGAAGCTATCCATTCACTAGTCATCTCATTAGAACACAAAAGACATTCTGGAGATTGTGAGCTTCCTTGGAAAGCTCTCATATTTAAGAACCAGGGACTAAGACCAAATAACATTACAAAAGATGTTCTTGGAGCTTTCTGCCAGGAACCCTGGTGCTGGGGATGAAGACCTAATCTGTGACCATCATTGGAGTTCATCCTGGAGGCTAATTACTAGAATCTTATATATTTTCTTACAAAATACCTGAAGTATAATAATTGTCCAAATTCTATTTATTGAATAACTTGAATCACCATGTTGTATTATTTATGTGATTTGTTTTGGGGTCTCTGTATGTCTCTGCTAGATGGCAAGAGGTTGCCACCTATGAGGAATGTGCACTTAACAGACACTGAAACTACTGGCCCCTTGATGTAGGACTTCTTCATTTCAGCACTGTGTGAAAAGAACAAGTTTTTTATTCATTGTTTGGTTCATACATATTCACCCCTCCCTCTACTTTCCCTTCTCCCCTCTTTTCCCAGTCTCTCCTTCTCCTCTCTTCTCTCCTCCTCTCCCTTCCTTCCTATTTACATCTAGTTTCTACATTTCCAACCCTTTTTACTTTTTACTTTTCATTTTGAGGCAGGGGTCTCACTGAGTCTCTTTTGAGTTGCCCAGACTAGGCATAAGCTTGTGGTCCTTTTGCTTTACAGAGTGCTGGGATTACAGGCAAGGATCACCAAGCTAGATATCCCCCCTTATTTTTCCATTCTTATGCCAGTACCACTTTATAGCAAATATTGATCTGTCTAAGGCAAATCTTCCCATTTTGGTTTTTCACATTTGACTTGGTACTCTTGTCACCAAAGAACTTTTTTAATGTTTGATTTTTAATGATGGAATATGATAGCTATTTTATTCAGTTTTAAAAATGACTTTCACCTTGATGTGAATCTGGTTTTGAAACAGCACACGTACTTTATAGTTCCAAGTTATTGGCCTATATAGCATAATGTCCTTAATACAGTACATAAAACCAGTCTTTTTTGTTAGGATCATACTTTGCTTTCTTAGCTTTATACTATACATTATATAACACTGAATTTTTTGTAGTTCTTCTCCATACTGTTTGATATTTGTTTATGTTTCATGTATATTATCTGAATATTCTTTTTTTTTTTTTGGGGGGGGGGGGGACAGGGACTTGTTACGTAGTTCAGGCTAGCCTTGAACTCCTGGAGACCTTCTCCACAGCTTCCTGAGTGCTAGGACTGCAGATGTGCACCACAATGCCTGGCAATATTCATGTTTGTGTCATCTTTGGGAATCTGTGCTGAATCTCTGCAAGGCTGAGTTAGGTGATTATCTGGTCATAATTATGTATTTACCTATCATTGCTTTTATTGCATTGCACTGTAATGATTCTTTATTGTACTCAGACACTCAGAAATTTACTTTGATATATTTTCTTTGGTATTTCTGCCTTTCTTCCCACATATAACTTATAGTTTTGGTTTGTTTGTTTGCTTGCTTGCCTTTTGAGATTGGCTCTCACTCAGTAATACAGGCCAGGCTTGAATTTGCTGTGTAGCTCAGGCTGTCTTTGAACTCTATCCTCTTTGAATGCAAGGATTATAGCTGTGTGCTCCTATTCAGTTAAGTGTGTAAGAGAGATATGCAGAAGTGTAGCTGGCTTAAGATACAGTGTAGTAAATGAGCTAACAGGCAAGGTCATACTTTCTTAGGAAGTCTTTGCCATAAATCTTGAAGATAGGGCTACTGCCAGATGGAAATACTCTTTAACAGGCAGGGACTGTTTAAAAGCAGCTAATAATCTGGGATAACTTTAGCATAGAGGATTTGTGACTCGAGCTGAATTAGGGAGAAAAGGAAAACAGGCAGATTGTGAGAGATGTAACATTATACTTCAAGGAGTTTAAGTACTGCAGGCAGAATAGGGCTGTTAAATGTTTTTGAACACAGAATTAAATTGATCAGATCTGTGCAAGATTGTTACAGTACTTTCTTGCTTGATGAGAAAGAACATACAAGATGAGACAACTCTTAATGTAACATACTGTAAATTGCATCCAATCACATTGCCAAATTGCATGTTTGCCCTATAGTTCTTTCAATGTAGACTTGTCTCAGTGAGATTCTATTCACCTTTGAAAAGGCAGTTTAGAGTTTAGTGATTGCCAGCAGCAGTCTAATAAATTCCTTCCAAATATCATTGACTGTTCTCTGTTCTGACTGCCTTGCATTTATTTCTTTTCTAAATTTTTCATATTCTTAACCTGCCTTACAGTGATTGCCTTAATCACCCCCACAGGTGCTTCCTCCTGGAAACTTTATTTTACTTTTTGACTCATTCTCATAATATTTACCACATTATATTATTGTTTGATAACTTTTCTGTTTATTTTAGTAAAAATTTCTTGGGTTCCTGGCCTCAAGGAGCTCATTCTTTTGACAGTTTAAAAGTTTGTGTAGACTATATAATTGGATATATGAGTTCCTTAGAGCCACCTTTATTTTCTTTTTTTGTACTTGGCAAAGTTGGTGGTGCATGTTAGGTACTCACACTTATAAGACATCAGTGGAAAAGTATTGGTTAAAAGGCAAGTTTAAATCCTGGCTCTACCACTTCTCTGGATTTATATGCATAGCCTAAGCTATAACTTTTTCATCTATAAAATGGGGAAATAATAGCACCTATCTGTATTAGTCTATTCAGGCTGTTATAACAACATATTGTAGTCAGAGTGGTTTAAACAACAGGAATTTATTTCTCATGGTTTTGGAGATTGGTTGTTTGAAATTAGGGTACCAGTGTGGTGGGGCTGTGGAGAGAGCATGACAAAAGCTTTCTGGGGCCTCTTCTTGTAAGGGCCCTAATCCGTTTCAGCGGCTCCATCCCTATGACCTCATCTAACCATAATCCTTTGCCAAAGGCCCTATTTCCAGAAATATTGTACTGGAGAATTGGGCTTCAACATAGGAATTTTGGAAGGAATGAAGCGTTCAGTCCACAATACTACCTTATATTGCAGTTATAATATTATGGAAAAGCATTCAATACTTTATATGTAACATAAAAGGTGATATGGAGTATTATTTTAATTTGGCATAAATTTTGCTAGTGGATAGTGGGGAGTATATGTATTATTAAGAAAGAAAATGTAGGAGGAAGAGCAAGGTCGTGGGCATACTATTGAGTGATGATTTCTTCAATGTAGTGTCAGGAAAGAAAACAGGTACAAATATCAGGCTTACAGATGTCTCCTAACTGCCAAGAAAACAGAAGCTTAATTATTCTTCATATGTACCTTTAAGATGAAGCTTTGAGGTTTTTCCCCCCAAATTTTTGTATTCTTTTTGATTTCAGTGATAGGATGGACTTTTCTTTGAGCTTGGGGAGCAGAATTGACATTAGATCTTTTATCTATAAATAATACTAAAAATATGTTGCTATTTTTTGAAAAGTTGTGTTTCCTATATTTTGCACCCTAATATATTTTGGTATTTCAAAATTTAAAAAATATGTAAAATCTATTCCTACTCTATGGTTTTTGAATTTAGACTTTTTCTTCTCTAAGTTAGTGAATCTCAAGGTCTGATTTTATTAAGCTTTCTGCAACTATTAAGAACCTTTGTTCTTTCATTTTTGGCAATAATTGTTTCCACATTTACTTTGTAGAGCCCTCTTTGGTGGAGCCCACAGGCAGAGAGGAAGGATTCATAAGCATAGGATTCATAAGATGGAGGGTGGGTGAATGACTGAGAATTTGGAGTAGTACTTGGGAAAATAAGTGATAGTATTTGCTCCTAATTATAATAATACATTGTGAAGTATAAGTTTAGATGTTACATTTGTCTTGTTGAGTCTGTAGTAATATAATGGTTTTGAGGTTTTAAAAAATAAACTTTATTTAGTATACTTAACATTGGTATTTGTGCATTATTTTATCACATTTCACACAACAAACAGCTGGCTGGTTTGGGAAAGTCAGAACATAGCATCATTTGCCTCATTGAGTAGTTATAATCCATAGTTCTTTCCATTTTTTTACTGTCAAAAGAGGGCTCCAGTACTTTTACTTTTACTTGTTAGATTTGACATTAGATTTTACTGGGCTTTTTGGTAAGTTATCTTAAAAAATTAATAGACAAACTTAAATATTGATGGATTATTTTACATTTGATTGGGGCTCTTGAAAATCTAAACAGAATTTTCTGATGGTAAAACTTCAAACACCGATTATCTGTTGGGGAAGATACTTTGAGAAGAGTGCTCTTAATATCACAATCAGATAGGAAGAGAATTAACATTCCTAGTATAATACCTGTGGTAGGCCATTTACACATTTTCATGTGACTTTCAAGGTGAGATTGTGATGTTGACATTCTTGTTCATGTTTTGTAAAACATGAACTGAAAGAGGCACAGAAAAATGAAGTGACTAAAAAAGGCACGTCTTCCAATGAGGACTTTTAAGACTCCAGAGCCTTCCCCTTATCAGTAAATCATTATCTCATAGTCTTTTTATTCTTTGGTTTTACCTGTACCCAGCACTCACAACAGTGTCTTCACATACTGTCAAAATTCCTTGGTATGTCCCTAGAGAGATGGTTTCCCAGCCCCTTTGTGTTCACCTTTTTTTTGCAGTCACACAAATGGTTTCTTCTGTTTCTAATAGTCTGAAGATTAAAAGAGGAGATAGCTGGGTTCTTGAGCTGAAAATGAGGTAGAGGACAGTTGTCTGGAGGGAAAGATGCTTTGTGAAAAGTTACTTTCTGGGTGTGAGGCTTTTTGGTGATTGGTGGTTATGAAGGGTCCTATTGTGATGTGGACACTGTACACATCTGTCCTCATGTTCTACACGTGTAGATTGTCATGGTCATATGGCAGTTGTGAGTTTTACTTGAGAAATAGCTCAATACTGTGGTAGAGCCCGCACTGAAATTTGGAGACCCAAATTCTAATCCTGTTTTGGACTGTCATTAATTTGTTCTTTGCCATTGAGCTCATCAGTTAACTTCTTTCTGGTCTCGGTTCCCTCATTTGTTAGATACTGGGCTAATAAATGATAAATTAGGATAATTTCAGAGGTCTCCTCAGTTCAAAAATTTTGTCACATTATTATTGACAGGGTTGGTTATTTAACGATTTTTTTTTGCAGGATTCCCATATTTTATGTCCTGTGGTAGCTACAGTCTAAGAGACGTGCAAGAATATATACAGATCAGTGGAATAAAATTGAGAATCCAGAAATCAACCAGTACTTCTGTGGTCCATTAATTTTTGACAGAAGTAGCAAGACCATTCAATGGGGCAGAATAGTCTTTTGAACAAATAATCATGGGACAAGTGGATTTCCATATGCAAAAGGATGAATTATGATCTCTGTCTTAACACTATATACAACAATTAAAATGGATCTGGAACTTAACTGTAAAGAGTTAAAATTATAGAACATGGACACAAATATACAGTAAATCTTTGCAAGCTTGAATTAGGCAAGTGCTTGTTAGATTTGACATCAGAAGCACAAGGAGTCAATGAAAAATAAAGTGGATTTTATAAAAATTAAAAATTTAGTTTTTCAAAAGACACTATCATTACAGTGAAAAAAATACCGAAAATGACAGAAAATATTTGAAAAATCACATATCTGATAAGGTTATAGTACTCTTGAGTATATTAAAAATTTTAATTCAAGAAGACAAGTAGCACAATTTAAAATGGGCAAAAATGTGAATATACATCTTCAAAGAAGATACTACATAAACAGCCAATGATAAATAAAAATTTCCAGTGCCATTGGAGAAATGCAAATTGAAGTCATGTGAGATACCATTTACAACCATTAGGATGGCTATAATCAATAAGACAGTTAAAGTGTTGGTATAATGTAGAGCACTAAAAACTTAAAGTGAGGATTGATATATACAGTGATGGTGAACTCATAAAATTAGACACCACTTTGGAAAACTGCCAATTTCACAGAAACTTAAATATGAAGATATGTGACTCATCATTTCTACACCTAGGTAGGTATAGATTCAAGAGAATTGAAGTTGCAGGTTTGTACAAAACTTCTTATGTGAATATTCATAGTGGTCCACAATAACCCTTGTGTCCAATCAACTATTGAGTGAATATGCAAAATATGGTATAGCCATAAAATATTCAGACTAGAAAGGAATGAAGACAGGCATACTATAATATGTAACCTTGAGACCTTAGTATGCTAAGTGGAAAATTATACACAAAAGCCCACGTTATCTGATTTCATTAATATGGAAAAATAGTTGTATAACATCTCCCAGAGGCTGAGGAGAGTAAGGAACAGAGAGTAACTGCTGATGGGGATTTCTTTTTGATGAGATGAGGCACTGTGAAATTAATGGTGATAGGTGCATCGTCTTGTGAATATATTAAAAATCAGGGTTTATATGCTTTAAAATGGGATTTTTATGATATGTGAATCATATCTCAACCTCAAAAAGCACGTGAAACTCAACTAAAAATGAATGGCTTATTTTGTTTCGATTTGAGACAGGGTCTTGCTGTGTAGCACAGGTTGGCGTTGAATTCACAGCAGTCCTCCTGCCTCAGTTTGGGATTACAGGCTTGTGCCATTATACCTGGCTTTGAATGGCTCATAATAAAGATAGAAAAGGTTGAGTGGGAGGATGCAAAGTGACATTCTGCTCTACTGGGTTGGACACGGACAGATTATTGAAATAGGTAGAATTTAAGCAGAGATTTGAAGAATGGAGTTACACAGGTGAGAAATGGTAGCAGTAGAAACAAGGAAATAGAAAAGTACAATTTTTATTAATACTTTAAAATCAATTTTATTTCTAGCTGGTATAAGCTCATTCCAGATTGTCAGAGGCCTTTTGTAGAGATGCAAAGCAATATATTAATACTTATTATAAAACATGTATTTTAACCTCTTCCAGGGAATACAGCATTTATATTTTATGATTAGAGTCTATAAATCTTTTAAATTTTCGACTGTATCAAATTAAAATTTAAAATTTTTTCTGAAACCAGAACTAAATTCTAGAATGTGTCTATGCTTTTCTCTCCTTACCTATTTATATTCTTTTTAAACTAACTTTCCAAACTTTCAGCGTATGGAAATTTTACTACTTTGTTTCTTTGGAGAATTTGAGGTTAATTTCAGAAGTTGTAAAAATTGTTGACTATAGAAAAATATAGCAACATTATTGACAATGTGAAAATTTGGAAAGATCCAACTATATGTTTGCTGTTAGCTTTTAAAATATTAAGAAAGAAATTTGAACAGATAATAAAAAAGAGACAGCAGTAAAACCACACTCTTGATCGTCACCAGCTTCAGACTTTTCAGCTCCTGGAGGTTCTTATTTAATCGATTGTCTCCCTTACCTCTTGGATTATGTTGAAGCAAATCTCAGACATTATATCATTTCATGTTTTTAAATGTCCAAATGATAGGAATTATTTTTTAAAAACGTAATATTGCTGGTTTTGAAACTTGAGCATTTTCTTATGAAAAATTATTTAAAATGTTACCTGTTAATATAACTGAATGCTTTTTATTCATTTATAGATTTGTTTGTTTATATATTCATTTCTTCTAATAAATACCTAGGCTTATAACAATAAAATGAATGTTATAAGAATTTGGTCCATATATCTTTCTTATATTCACCTTTATGATTCTGATTAACTAGAATTTAGGCATAATAAAAACTTTTTATCATGTTCCTTTGCCTTAGTTTTACTCATTTTACCCAATTTTACCTGTCATTTAATTATATTGACTACCCACTCCTTATTGAAATGCCCATTTTCCCTCTTTGACTTTCCTGGCTCATCTCTTTTTGGATTACTCTTACTGACACATTTTCTCTTGCTTTCCACAAGATGTGACTGTATTCCGTCATTACTCTTGTCTTGAGCCTCATTTGCCCTCAGTGTAAATTCTTAGCTCGTCTGTGGTTCTGCCTGTACATACTCTCCATGTGTCAGTGAATCCCGAGTGTTTATTAAAGTAGTGTATTAATCACCCTCACATTTCTATAACCGAATAACTGAAGCAGTTAAATTATAAAATGGTTTACCTCAGCTCATGGTTCTGGAGTTTGCAGTCAGGATGGAGTGGTTGCATTGTTTTGAGCTGCTTCACAGGGCAACTCATAAGTGGGTGTGTGTGCCAGAGTAAACTCACTTCAGCATCCAGGAAGCAGAGAGAAGCAGACCTGGGCCTGCCAGTCCCCTTTGGGGAGGTCACCCCTAGTCACCCAAAGACCTTCTACTATACCGTACTTAAAAGTTCCACAACACCTCCTAATAGCACTATCCTGGTAACGCAACCTTTAACACATGGACCTCTGGGACATTCAGCATCCTAACTATAGCAACTAGTGAACAAAAGATCCTCTTTAGTGTTCTAGCTGAGTATTTAAAACTTTCCAATGGAAATTTCATTGTAATAAATTCAAATTTTCAAACCTAGGACCATCTTATTTTGATTAATAATCAAATTTCCTTTCCTCTTTTGTATACTGACAAAGCATTAGGTTTCTTTAAAGCACTAAGTTACAAATATTCACATCTCCCACCCCCTGGTGGATGTGCTGTTGTGCTGTTTACCTTTCCTTCAAAATATGTTATTTTCATTTTCATTTCTTATTGCCTATTCTAGACATTTTTTTTCACTCTGGAAAACTTAGGTTGGTGAAGTGTCCTTCTCTGTGACTCCATAAACCTTATGCTTTTTTCTGTGGTCAAGATGACATACTTGCATATTTTCTTCTGCTAGAATTCAAACTCTTGAGTGGCTAAGATGGAATTTTATGTGTTTTCACCATAGTACATGAAACATTGTAAGATTGATTAAATGTTAATTAAATTGAGCCCTAACATCTTTACCTATATTCCTATAATATCTGCCTGTGGTTTTGCCTTTCTTTTGCAGTAAATCCTGTACAAGATCATCTTTTAGAGAATCTAATATAGCCAATAGAGTCTCTTGTTAAAGTACCATGTATACTTTCATCATACAACTAATTTCAATTAAAAAAATTTTTTTTTGGTTTCTCCCCTTAGAGTGTACCTTCTGTGATGATAAAAATAAAGCCACTCTTACTCATTTTCTGTGTCTTTAATATATACTAGTTCTTTAACATAGCACAGTGAGACCTTAATATTTTTGAATATAAATGTGTACTGCCTTCTCATTTGAGAGCAATGCATATACACATAATGCAGGTTATTTCACAGCAGTTATTAACTGTAGGTATTACTTGCTGCATCGCCACCAGACTGATCTTTGTAAAGTAGTATTTTTAATTATGAAAAGTTGAATCAGACTGCTTCTGTGCCAGATTTAGGATAGGTTTTGGGAATACAAAAATAAAAGCATCATTTCTAAGTTTATGGAATTTAGAAATGTAGAGGAAGAAATATATGCCTCTTCGGAGAGGCCAGGGTGATCTTCCTAGAGGATATATTATCTTTAAGGTTCTTTTCAGCTAAAAAAATTGTATAAATCATAGGCAGCATTTTCTTTGGCAGTAGGCAAAACCCAGGTAAACTGCAAAGGGAATACTGATAGCTATCAGCTGAGAAGTTTGGCTGTTCTGAGGCTGTTCTTATTCTGATTAACTGGAAATTTACTTCAGCCACAGGAGTAACTTTGAAATTTCAGTTTAATTCCTTGGCAGGTAGAAATTATTTATAGGTAATCCACTACTTTGTTAGCAGAGATAATTGAAAGATGAGTTCAGTAGTGTCCTGCATGGTTTTACTGAAGCCAGTGCTAGCTTTGCTGTTATTAGGGGAATCAGGAGGCATTCAGGCTTAGCATGCTTACATACTGTATTAGTATACTTATTTAGCGTGCTCATTTTCTCTTTCACTTCCAGGAAACTTTATAAGAGCAGGAGTTTTGTTCAGTTTTTTCATTGCTCACTACATATTTGTGGAATCTATAAGAAGTCATTGGTAGTCTTAACACACAGGATTGTAAATAAAATGGTGTAGGTGAAAACTGCTTTACATGGTTGAGGATATCCTGGGCTTTTGATTTTTTTCAATAGTTATTTGTTTTTTTTTGAAAGTTTGGTGGGCAGCAGGATATTTATGAAAATCTTCACTTGTTTGTTTCTATTTCTTGTAAAGTCTTTTTAAATTATACGTATCTTAAATTTCTTTTAAGTTTTATAGTCACAGGATCTAACTAATGATATTTTAGGTTTTTAGGGAAAATATAATTTTAATTATTTTTTCGTTAACCTAAGTATAGCTGTGAAATGATATATCTGTAAATGGGCTTATACTTTGTTTTAGTTTTTTAAAATCACTAAGCAAACATGCACCAAAAGTAAATATATGAATTTACATTATTCAGAATTCTAGAAGTAGACATCTGTCTAATGAATGCTGTTCTAAATGTTGCTAAATGATTAATAGTAATTAAAAGGTTAAATACAAGCTGAAAAAAGCTTTGAATTTTGATATGTTTGTAACAGCTAGTAATCTGGCTGATGCAGACGTTTTTGTCAAAGTTGAAAAAGTTAGAGCTAATTAATTTCTTGGGAGACATATGATGAAATTGTAGGTGTGATAACATATTTCAGTAACATATGGTAGTTATGGGGCACCTTTCTAATGACTGAGCAGCCAGTTAAATATAGACTTTTAGGTTTCTTCTGTTTCACTGCCATTCTTTGTTACTGTGCATTTTAAAACTGATTTTGTTTCATAGAGGTCGATACTCAGTATTTAACAATTTACATTCACAAATTTCAATATGAATGTGTAAATTGGCATACATTTTAATGAAGATTTCTTTAACATTACAGACATTTTCCCCCTGACTGTGTATATGACACTTACACAATTAAATATATCAAATGAATGGGGATTGACTCTTAGTACATATTGAATACCCTCAGTTAACTTTTACTACCCCTTGAATGGAGATGTTACTTTGATATAGAGCATGGGTATATTTTTTTGTTTATTAGGGATTCACTGCTTGCATTTTGATTGTAATAATTTCTTCCTAATCCCTTTTATATAAAAGTTCTAATCACAGTTTCTTGAATATTATTTCATAAAAATGACAGATTAAAGAGCAATTAAAACTTTTATACTATCTGTAGTTGAAATAGTATCCAACATAGTTTGAAAAATTTGAAATATTTTACAAGTAGAGATAACATGTAAAGACTTATATTTTCATTTTTTATAGGTGTATTTTTACCAAAATTTATATTACTATAATGTAGTATAAAGTGTTCAATTTCTATCATTCAAAGATTTCCATAGTGAAATAAGGTTAGAGAGTAAAAGTATTTCTGTTGTGCCACAGAGCCAGCAATGGGAGTGTGTTTGTTAGCTTCAAACTTAATTTCAGTATTCTGCTGATTAGTCTGAAAAAGGAAAAAGTAAGCAAAGGCAGTACGTTATAATTCTCCTAAAGATGAATTAAAGCAAAAATAGTGTGTCTAAAATTGAAATGAATGGAGAGGAAATATATTTTTAAGCCTTAAGGAAAATGGCAGGTAAATTCCAGAATTTTAGTTAATAAGGATGAGTTAATTCGAGAATTACAACTAATGTTCTGCTTTCTGTTCTTAATATATTAATCAGAATGTTACTTAACTTTTTATATTGTTACAAGATTCTAACAAGTCTAGAAATGTTCCACATTGATTTACTGAACTGTTTTGATATTACCACACTTGTTTCCATTTAAATTTGAGTATACTATGAAGTATTTTGGTGTGGACATCTCTTCTTTGAGTCTTTCTTCCTAAATCTGTTACAAAATTTCCCTTATCAATTAAAAACTTTTAAAATGGCAATAAAGAAGACAGATATTCATGAGAGACTGATAAAATATTTTGTCTGGAGTGGACTTTGAATTCAGGTCTTAAGGTGAATAACATGGTGAAATTTCAGATAATTTAGAGTAGAGCATTGTCTTTTCATGCATTTAATAATAAAATAGGAAAATTTAGAATGTCCCCTACCCATATACTGTTTTTCTTTATTGGATTTTTTTATTTATATACTAATTATTCAGAATGTTGGGTTTCGTTGTACAGTTTTCATATAAGTGTATAACATAGTTTGATCTCATTATCCGTATTACCCCATTACCCTCCTGTCCCCTAATATGTTTTTTGCTGGCAGTTTCCCTTGTGTAGTACTTTCAGGCCATTTTTTTTTTCTAGATTCCATATATGGGACTCTCAGTTTTAAAGATAACAGAATTCTCTGAAATACAGCTTAGAAGTTTGAAAAATGATGGTTGTGATTTATTCTGGGGCAATAAACCTTAAATAACTTTTAATTGATAAGATAATTATAATTAGAATCTTGAGAAACAGTCCTGACTATACTTACTGTATGTGAAAAAAAAAACAAACCCTAGAATTTCAGTAGAGTAAAATAATTTAGAAATTGACTGGTTTTAGTTTCATTATAAAAATGTATAAACTTCCACTGGATTTTAAAAATTATAGCAATAAGGAATATAGTTCAGCAGTATTTAAGGGAGAATGGAAGAACAGATAGTACTTAATGAAGAGTGGAAGGATGATAATTTTTCATTCAGTAGGAAAGTTGATGTTTTGTTAATTTAATAGTTCAATAGTTTTACTGAGAATATCTCCTTTTTTGCTTTCATAGGTTGTTAAAATATTTTCTGTTCAAATAAGTGGGCCTTTATGTCATAAAATAAGTAAATGACAGATATCAGATTTATAAGCCAACATTTAAAACTCACTATAAAGTACTTGGCCTTGTTCCTGAAAGCTGTGCTTCATTCTAGAAATGTTTCTGGAACAGTGAGTAAATGATTTTGAAAGATCAGAAGATTTACATTTTAAATACAGTGTCAACAATTTTACCTTGCCATGCATAATTTGCATTGCCAGATGTGCCAAGGTTAGTGTTTTAAGTGTTCACATCTTATTTATTTTCTGACATTATTTAGTAAGTCTTGAAGGGACTTATGATTGAAAAGAAGGGTTTGAAAGTATGTTAATAGTATTATTAATAGTGTGGAAAACAGTCCATTTTGTGTGGAGTATGATGCACTGTCTCACATTGAAGCTGTTTTTTGGATGCCTTCATAGCCATCTGTAGAGGGTGGATCATTGATTATACATCAGTCAGATAGATAATTTTGACATTATCTTTCCTTATCTAAATACCTTGCTTCTGCAAAATGGTGTGATAGGTTGTTTAAATCATTACAAAGGGACAGTTAATGAGGGACAATTAATTAATGAGGGACAATTAAAAAACATTACACAGTAAATTTACTGTCGATTTTATTTTAGTATTTGTTGTTGATATGAAAATATTTAAGAACAGATGATCAGCAATATAGTTTGAGAATAGATTATTTTTTCCTCTAGGAATGAAAGCTTAATTTTAATAAACATTTTAAATTCATCACTTTCATATGAGTTAGTTGCTAAATACATGACAAAACTCAAGAGTCATTATTAAGATATTAAACCTAGCCTTCAGAATTTTAGGGGTAACTTTAGGTGATTGTATTTATTTAGATTGCTGGGAATCATTAAAAAACTGTGAGTTTTAGAAATTGTCCTAGAATC
This sequence comes from Hydrochoerus hydrochaeris, assembly GCA_004027455.1. Lineage (NCBI taxonomy): Eukaryota > Metazoa > Chordata > Mammalia > Rodentia > Hydrochaeridae > Hydrochoerus > Hydrochoerus hydrochaeris. The sequence goes on along the minus strand of PVLA01001090.1, from coordinate 386,425 downwards.
ATAATTTATTAGACATGGGGTTGGGATTCACATTAGTACCTGAGACAATAAGACAAATTGCAGAATAAAAAGACAGCAGAGAGAGAGAGAGAGGTCAAGATGGCTGATCAGTGAGCAACAAAATACAAAGCCTCCCAGGAGAGACAACTCATGTACCAGAATAAAACACCCTGGAGAGACCCAGACAGAGGGAGATGGATCCTCTTGACACAGGAAGAAATTAAAATGTAAAAAAGCTTGTCAAATACTTCGGGACTACAACTGAAACAGCTAAAAATTATGGGACACAGTGTTTTTGCGGTGACCTGCCAAGTTTGTGGCACCTTGAATCCTTGCCGTTTGGCAGAGCGGCCCAAACTCATTCCGGCTGTCACCACAGGAAACATAGGAGCGCTGAAGTTGGGGGTTGGTGAGCCCAACAGAGAGTGGAGCTGGTGAAGGGACCTTCATTAATCCACAGTCAGTGCTGGGAATGAGACCCCACCCCCCACCCCACGGGAAAGGCACAACCAAATGGGCAATATGTTGGAATTGGGCAGGAGGAGCCTGAACTGGGAGTGACAGTGACTTCAATTGGTTGCTCCCTCTTCAGAGCAGATTTGTGGGATTTGCTTGGACTGGGTCGTGCCCCTGGCCAGGACCCAATGAGCCGTCCCAAATCGATTCCCTGTGCCTAGCATACACTTAACTGGGTGAAGGCTCCTGAAGTTTGGCTGGCCTGGTGAGGAGGGGCAGGAATATGCAGCTGCTGCTTACACTTCAGTGACACGAGCAGGCAGGAGAGGGCGAGCAGGTAGGAGAGGGCGGAGGTCCCTCACCAGCATGCTTCAGAGGAAATGTGGCCAACAGGGAAGGGGGTTGGGACCTCCACTGCAACCTGTGTGGAGGAAGCCAGGACCATGACAGGAGAGAGAGGCAGAAGGAGGCCCCCAGCCCAGAAGTGTGAGAGCACTGATCTAGGAGAAGGAAAAACAAGGGAGACTGAGGGTGGCAAACACACAACATCAGATATGGCTTCAATGGACATTAAGAGATATCTTCTGGACCTTGTAGACTAGCTCAAAACTGAAATATTAAATCAGATAAAGCAAGATATGAGTAGAGTAGTAAAAGAAATGCTCTCAGGAAGCATCTCAGGATGATACAGATGGAAGAAGGGAGGAACACAAAAAAAGGAGAGAAACACTTGATAAAGAATATAAAGAAAATATAGAATACATGAAGCAGATGCAAAGAGACTACCAAGAAATTAAAAACTCCATTGAAAGCTGGCAAAACTCCTTAAAAGAAACTAAGGATAGACTGTCAAAAGTTGAAGACAAGTTTGCAGTGTGTGATCATGAAAGGAAAGATCTCTTAAAAATAACAAGGAAACAGGCAGTAACAATACAAAGGCTAGAAGATGACAAGAGAATCTACAATTTAAGAATAAGAAACATGAATGAAGAAGTAGGAATACATACAGGCGAATTACAAAGGCTCTTCACAGAAATAATTAAGGAAAACTTCCCAAGCATGGGAAAAGAAAATGATGTTCGGTTGTGTGAGGCATACAGAACTCCAGCCACCTACAGCCAAAACAGATCTACTCCCAGACATATAATAATCAAGATACCAGAAATTCAATATAAAAACAGAATATTAAAAGCCGTCAGAGAAAAGTAACAGATTACCTATAAAGGTAAGCCCATCAGAATCACGGCTGGCTTCTCGACACAGACCATCAGATCAAGAAGAGCTTGGAGCAGTGTTCCAAACCCTGATAGAAAATACCCTCCAGCCCAGATTGATGTACCCTAAAAAACTGTCACTAGAAATTAATGGAGAAACAAGATGCTTCCATGACAGAGAGGAACTGGGGGAGTTTGTGACCACCAATCCAACCCTACAGAGAATACTGAAGAACATTCTAGAGAGAGAGAGAGAGAAAAAAAAAATACCAGGATTTTAGGAACAGTGGCAGAAAGGCTTGAATGAACAGGGCAGGCGGTAGAATGAAGGCGAAAACTAGACAAAGGCAGAAAAATAGCATAGCAGAAATGAGGCAGAGAAGGATGGCTAGAATCTCTAACATAGATGGCCTTGACACTATATTGTTAATAGTACATCAGGATTTAAAACCCACATTACTCACACCACTCTGCTTAGATGTATTATATTCTGTTCCAGTCATTTTACCTGTACTGGATTTGAGGGCACAGACAGAAATCCCGAAAATAATAGGATATAGTATGGTAATCATCCTTAATTTCCTATTAACTTAATCTAAGCTCTGTACAACCTACACTGTTTTACCATGACTGATTGTAATCAAATCTGGTTTGTTGGATTGCTGTTTTGTATTGATAGATTTTATTCAAAGCTGTTATGATTGATAGTATCAAGTCTGAGAGTATAGGCAACAGCACTGAAGATGACAAGATTCACTAGAATATCCACTATGGTTTGATTATTACCTGCCTTTAAGTTGTATACTGTCAACAATGTTTTATTTTTACTAATGTTGTTATTTACTGCTATACTCAATTATACTGCTATATTCAATTATGCCTGATGATATAGACATTCTATTGAAGATAAGAAGCAACACAGTAATCATTGTAGATCACCTTGTACTGTGGTTTTATACGACTTTGTGGTTTCATGTTTTTATAGGAATTTGTTTTGTTTTGTCTTGCTAAGTTTTGTTTTTCCCTCTAATACAGAAAGGATAGAAATACATGTAGAGACTCATGCATGCGTATCTGTTTACAGTCTCACTGTTTGAATATCTACTTTGTATGCTTTAATTTTGTAACTTGAGCAACTATTTCTAAGAGGACAATATGTAATTTATTAACTAGTGATTTCTTATTATCTTTTTGAATTCTGTATTATCTTTACCCTTTACATGCTTTTGTTTCTCTTTAAATAAAAAAAAATAAAAATTAAAAAAACAGCGGAATTCTGTGTTTTTCCTCCAACAAAAAATACTGTATTTCTTAAAATGCATACTTACTATGTTCCTTAAAGTATATTCATAGTCTTTTGCTTAAGGAAATGTAACGTGTAAGTTAATGGATACACCTTTATAGCTAACATGTAGTCTTAATTATGTATCAGACATAGTGCTGTGTGCTTTGTATGTAGCTTTTTTTTTTTATATTTAAGTGGGATATCTATTTGTCTTTTTGTGACTGTTTCAGTTATCGTGCCTTCAGGGTTGTAGGACGTGTCAGAATTTCATTTTTAAGTAATGTATGTGTATGTCACAATTCATATTTTCATTTATCTGTTGATGTCTTTTAGTTTTTGAAAATACATTTATTTTGCCTACACTTTTTTGGGGGGTGGGTACCGGGGATTGAACTCATGACATGCTTGCAAGGCAGGCACTTTCGTTGTTGAGCTAAATCTGGCCCTTGCCTACACTTTTGAGGAATAGTTTTACTTTAGTAAAATTCTGTGTCAGGATTTATTTTATTGTAGTCACTTAAGGTGTTCCTTTGTCTTTGAGCTTCCATTTTAATTACTGACATGTTAACTGTTCGTGTAACTGTTGCACTTTGGGAGGTAATCTCCCTAGTCTGAGTTAATTTTAAGAAACTTCTTACTCAAATATGGGTTCTTTTCTCTTTGCCTTTTCTTTTCCCAGACAGGCTAAGTATTCAGTAGCTATTTTGAATATATAGATTAATATCTTTCATCAGGTCAGGAAAATTACTAGCCATTGACTCTTCAAACAGTTCTTCTGACTTTTATTCTTCCTGATCTGAAATGTCCATTAAAAACTTAAAAAATCTTCTGTATGCATACTTTGTGTATCTTATCCTCTTCTGTTTTCTTTTTGTCTCTTTTGTGCTTTATCTGGATAGTTTCTTTTGACAGTGTCACAATTCACTGTTTTTTTTTCTTGTTTAAAATGATAGTTTTTGGTTTGAGTTCTTAATTTTGGCTTTTTAGTTTCAGTCCTCAACTTTCTGTTTCCTTTCATATTAGTCACATCGCATGTATAGTTTTTATACCTCACTGATGAAAATTTGAAGTTGGGTTTTTATCTCCTTGAACATACAATAACCCTAGTTGTTTTATTTATACTCTGTGTCTGGTACTTTCAGTATCAGATTCATTAACATTGAATTTATGGCCACCGCCACTAAACTCACATCTGAGTGAGGCTCATTTAAACTACACGTATTTTCTCTGAAAGGCACATCAAAGCCTTCTTGCATTGTAGAACAAAAGACAGGACTTCAGCATTATATGTAGAGGCTGTTTTAAGCAGCAGAGTAACTTACAGAAAGCACAAAAATATGAAAAACATGGCACTAAATATAAGACCCAGAGGAGATTGATTTTAGTAAAAGAGTTGAAGCGGCAAGACAAGGGTTATATCCTGTTCACTAATCTGGAAATGTGGGCATCATGTAATTCAGATTATTTGCCACTTGCCACATGTGTGCAAATGACTATGAACACCTAGAGTATGATATTTTGATTAGAAATAATTTTTAATAAATAGAACCCTGAACAGTGAAGGTTGTGCTGGTCATGGTTTTGAGAGTTATATGTAGGGAAAGACATCATATTACAGAGATAAACGCTTGCTCATGTGTTACAGCAGTTCAACTCATAGACAAATCATGTCCATCAGTAGGTGAATAGGTAAAGAAAATGTGATACTCGCACCCTTTGGAGTACTACTGTGCTATAAAGGATGAATTTGAATCGTATGTAGGAAAATGGACACACTTGGAGATCCTAGAGTTAAATAAGATAAATGAGACACATAAGCATAAGTATCATATGGTTTATTTTACATGAGAAATCCAAAATATAAAGAGCCAAAGAAAAGGAAATAGGAAACAGGGAGATAGAACTTTTATAGAAGAGGAGACAGAGATGGAGAGGGGAGTATAGAGGAAGAAGAGGGTTAGAGAATTAAGAAGTGCTGCGTATGTGCACCAAATTACAATGAGTGTAATCATTATATACTGCAAAGATGTACTAATAAAAACTCAAATTTAAAAAATAAATACCAAAAATTATATGTAGAGTTATGAATTTTTAAATAAAGTTATCTTACCCCACAAGTATTTTACTTTGTATCTCTCTGATAACTTTCAGGGATTAGAAGTCCAGGAGCGCTCTAATCTAATTTAAGTTCAAGGACTAGTAAGTCTTTCCTGGTCTGCTCTGATAGTAAGAATTCATGTTACAGATCCGTGCAAGGGCTAATTTAATTTTTGTTTTCTCAATATTATTAGAGAACAGCCATTTGTTGTTCCAAATTCTGTGGGAGTTGTTTCATCAAAGTTCTTATTTTGTCTAACATCTTACATTGTTCTCAGTGGATTGTCTGTCTGAATCACCTAATCTTACATTTATGGAAGTAGAATCTTTTTTCTTTCTTAATTTTCTCTGCCTTTTCATGATTTTCATATTACCATCTCTTCTTTTTTGTTTTTTTTTTAAATACTTAACTATAGTTGTTACAAGATCGAATAACTTCTTAAGTACATTTTGTAGACTACACTAAGATGATGGATTCTTTTGATAATATAAGGAATACATTGATACTTTAAAAAAATGAAAACAAAACCTGGAATTTGGAATCATTCCTGGCTGATTAGTTATTCTTTTTTAATTGTTTTAATTCATACAGTTAATCATTAGCTATCACAATATTTTGGATAGGAAATACTATGGCGTATTAATTTAGCCTACACTTAACGTTTTTTGTGTCTGTTGTGTGGTACAGTGCTCAGGATAGAACCCAGGGCCTCATGCATGCTAGATATGCACTCTACCACTGAACATACCCTCAGCTCAGGCTTTTATTGTGCTTTGTAGTATGAGACTGGCTATTCTGGAGAAGTTAAATTTAATTGTTGTTACCATTTTTCCTTATTGAATCTGTCCATATTTCCCTTTTATCTTTTTTTCAGACAACAGCCCTAGTGATCGTATTTATGTAAGTCAGATGACATGACTCCTCTGCTCAGAAAACCCCTGTGGCTTCCCATCCTACCCAGAGTAAAGACCAAAGTTTCCTCTGGAATCTGCAGCCTCTGACTGGCTACTCATCTTCTCTCTGACCTGATTTCCCTGTTGGCTCTCTCTGTTCTTCATGTTCTAATCATTCTGGCTTTGTATTCCTGGAACTTGCCTGACCTTTCCCATCTCAAGACCTTGCTGTACTCTGTTAAGAAAACTCTTCCCCTATTAATCACACTGATTAATGATTAAAATTAATCATTTTAATTTTTCTTAACATTATCTCTTCAGTGATGTGCCCAGGATTGATTGCCTTGTTATAATCTAAGACTTTACTCCTCCCTCCAAATCTTTATTTCCTTCTTGTTTTGTGTTTTTCTCCTTAGCATTTATCATTCTATACACCCTGCTTTCTTCTCCATCAAAATGTAAACTGCTGAAAGTAAGGTTTTTTATTTCCTTTTTCTTGCTGTGATTCCCAGTGCCAGTTGAAGAGTAGGGCATATATATTTGTTGAATGAATAATGAATGAATGCAATTTATTACCAGAACCTATTTAAGAACTTTAATTGTAAACTAAATCTATGTAAAATACAAAGAGACAATCCAAAAAAAAATTTATACTTATTTTTAAAAATAATTTCAAACTTAGAAAAATTGAACATACGATGCTTTTCTTCATGAGTCACTACTCCTAGTACATTGGCATATTTTCCTGATAAATAGAAATATTCTCTTATATAAGGAGAGGACAAATATTAAGTCAAGAAATTAATATGAACACATCAGTCACTACAATCTATTTATCATACCCAGTTGAGATTTTTCTAGTTCTTGCAAAAATGTCTTTATTGAGAAATCCTGAGGCAGGATCTTAACATTGCATTTGGTTGCTGTGAGCTGTTAGTCTTTTTTTCTTTTTTTTCCCTATCTAAAGTGCTTCCACAGTTTGAATTTTTATGTCTCTGATGCTTTTCAAGGTTACATGCCATTTGTTTTGTAGTATGTCTTGCCATTTGGGTTCGTCTGATGTTTCTTCATGTTTAGATGTAGGTTATGTTTTCTGCAGCAATATCCCAGAAGTGATGCTTTGTTCTTATTTGAATGCTGAGTTAATATTTAATCCACTACTACTGTTGTTAATTTTGATTATTTAATGAAGGTAGTAGCTATTTTCTCCACTGTGAAAGTATTTCCCCCCCTTTTTAGTAATTTCTAAGTAGAAATATGAGACTAATTAAATAACCATGTTCTCATCAAACTTTCACCTATTAGTATTAGCATTATTGTTTCTTGTGTGACTTAATTGCAACAAAAGTGATGGTTTTTGAATTCCTTATTTTTCTGAATTCAGGAGTTACTTTGTTATAAGAAATCTTTTCACTCATTAATTCATTTATTTATTTAGACCCATATGGACTCATGGATTCTTATTTTTTTTAATTCAATAATTTAACAGTTCTTTATTTATTATTATATATTGTGATATAGAACTGTCTCACTTGTGGCTAATAGTGCTCTTCCACACTTCTTTTTAATTTTACTATGTCTCCATCATTCTTTGAGCACCTTTTACTGCCTGGCAAGATAATCCAGACTCATCTTGCAAAATCCTGCTTGGGTCCTTTAATTAACTGTTTTCTAAGGAATCCTGATTTCTTTCTGTGATAATGATTTTTCTTACTTTTTTTTTTCAATATTAGGGATCTAATAATCTAATCCAGGGCCATTTTATCCCTGAGTTAATCCCAACCCCTCTTATTTTTATTTTGAGACAGGGTTTTGCTAATTTGTCCAAACTCATCTTGAATTTATACTCCTCCTGCCCCAGTCTCTTGAGTAGCTGAGATTACAGGTATGCACTACCATGCCCAGCCAGATCAAAGGTTTTTTTTTTTTGAGTATGTAGTATGTATTTGATGTGAGAAAAGAAGCATATAAGACATTGTCTTTTACTTTAAGGAGAGGCTGACTCTAATATACCACTACCTTTTTGAGAGTTTAAAAAGCACGTTCATGAAGGGCTGTAATTCATATGTCTCTCCACTGTGCTACTGTGATTTGAAGTTGATCCTTTCAGCTGGCTTGAACCACTGGTGGTACATATATGACCGTCCCAGCAGGGGGCTGCTACTGCTTCTCAGGGAGTTTTTGACTACAATAATGCAAAAAAAGGCATTGATTTTAGCAGATCAGATGTGATCATATTATAGTTCCTTAAGTAAAACATTAAAATGGTATGAAAAATTATTACACAGCTAATTTGTGGTACAACAGTTGTAAATGCATATTATATACACTAGCAGTAGTATAAGTAACCTTAAACTTACTTGTAAGATTTCTACATTAAAATTTAGAGAATTATTGCTAAACTATTCAGTACTATAAATTTCTTTTAATTGAATGAAATAAATTTTATAATTATAACTTTAATTGATATTAATTGTATTAATATTTGTATTTGGGCAGTCATTGTTTATATATAAGCAACTAACTAGATTTGGCCCATTTGTAGACTTTTTATTTAATTGGTACAAATACTAACAAAAGTTATTAAATTAATTTCTACCCGATGGGATAGTCATGTGTGTATCACCAATGGCTCAAGCCAGCAGGAACATGTTAGTAGTGTACTTTTAATAACCAAGTTGAGACAACAGGCAAAAATGAGGAAAATCATACACTAAAAAAACTTTCATAATGTACTTCTAGCTTTACTCAGGGAATAAAACTAATACATGAATCACATCTTGATTTCATCTTGATTTCCATCTTGATTTCATAGGAGACTTTGTGGAGAAGACTGTAGGTTTTTTTTTTTTAATTTTTTTTTATTTTAAGACTGCATCTTTTCAGTTGAGGTCTGGTAGTTCTGTATAACCTGTCTCAAAATTCCTATTCAGTTCTGACACTCTACTATTTAAGCCTCCAGCCTGTTGAAGACTCCAGGTAGTAGACAAATAGAGCATAATTGTAGAGGCTTATTGAGGCTTGTAACATGGTGAAATGTTTGCATGTCCTGGAAAGAGCCATTAATTTCTCTTCCAGATGTGTGGACACTTATCAGCACTTACCAAAAGAACTTACACAACTGTCTTATACATACAATAACAAATTCTACAGCTAGATAGCTATGTCTTACCAAAATCAGATTTCCTTGGGTTATTCATATGCATAAATGGACTTTGTTGCCATTGCAACAAAGAATCCAGTTTTCATTTTAGGATCAATTGTGCAGGTGCTAGATTGTGAGAATCAGTACATTTAGGAAAAAAGGGGAGAAATTGTAATAAAATGAAAAAGCTTATTTTTAGGTCAGTGCCCATCTGTTTGTGTATGAGCTCTGTGCATCTACATATCTTTCTTTGCTGGCTATTTTAAAAAAATACTATCATTTTAATTTCTTAATTAAAGCCCCGTAAATTATAAATTTAAGTTAGTCATGCTATTTCAAAATTTTCACTTGCTCTTTAAAGAGTTTACATTCTTCTTGTTGCCTGCTGAGATCAGATGGTGGCGGAGGGCTCATCCTGCATTTGAAATATTTGGGGAGGTTAAGGCAGATCAAGAAGGAATGGCACAATGAAGAGTATGAAGACCTTGAACCTGGTAGAAACAAAAAAGAATGTGAGAGATGAGTATTTGTTGGGGAAGGAGATTAAATTATGCCATTAAGGTCCATTCACCCATTTCAGGTATCTGCATAAGATCAATTTTGTGCCTGAAGGGAGATGAAAACTTTACCTGTACCTTACCCCCTGCCCTTTCTATTCCAGGGACTTAGATTAAGGGCTGGGCCAGCTAATACTGACCAGTACTTTTTAAATGAGTAAACTAGACCTTTGTGACATTGTCCTCCAATTTAGCATTATTCTCTGGAGCAAAGTATTTAGAGTACTCAGAATCTGTTAGTGAATTTAAAGACTATAAACCATTTGTAAACCAAGTCTACTTGCAAAATATTAAAGTTTAAGTTCTGTTTGAGGTGGAAGAAACAAAAGTTGAAAATAACAAATCTGAGACTGGCATAATTGAAATGAGGTTGTTTTGGAGAATTAAATTTGGCAAGTGATTAATCCTTAATAAGGAATAATTGTTTTATCTATTTTAGGGAAAAATTAATTTAACAAACCTACTATTATGTGAAATTTAGGTAATGAACATGAGCAGTACATAATTTCCGTAACATTTATAGCATTGACCACAAAAAAGGCTGAATTAGTGTCATCAGCTACAAAGAATGTTCATTTTAGAATCAAAGCTGTTTGGAAAGCATTATTCATGGTTGCTATAATTAATTCAATATTTCAGGACTGTTTAAAATTGCTGTCCTATCACTTTAGTAGATACACCTTTCAGGTACATATATGGATACATACATGTTTTTGTACCTTTCAAAATTGAGATTTTTTTTCTTAAATATGTTCTCTTAACAAATAATGTTTAGTTTTGTATTTAAACTTTCAATTACTTTATATAATAAAAGAGGTCTCCAACAAGCTGTTTCAGATCCTGTGCACAGTATTACTCCAACTCAACAGCCAACTGTAATTAACTATGTAGAGTACTCTAGTTCCCCCCATCTTTGCCTAGAGCTAGTAAGAGATTTGGTTAGGTAGGATATCAATGTGAATAGAACATTGGCCAATCACAGTGGGTTTAGACAGTTGTTAGCCAAGTGCTGAAGTTTCTGGAGACCAGTCAACCTGAGTCCCTTGATGCTCAAGAACTCAGTCTCAGTAGCTACATGCTGCTTTTGTGTATCTTCTCTGCTCTGCAGGTCTTATTTTCCTAAGGGCTGAGTCCTGGTTTGGCTCGTCATATAGACTAACTCCATTCAACAAATATTTCTGCCTGCTGCATCATGCATTTCTCCGTTTGGGTTCCAGAGTATACCTCCTTGATGAAAGTGCCTCTCCCCTCAACAGTGGACTACCAGGGCCACATAGCATAATGTCCTGACTCTTTCAGCAGCCTAAGGAGAAAGAAAAAAAAAATCCAACAAAACAAAAGGACTATGATTTTAAAAGATAAATAGGGCTGGGAATGTGGCTCAGCCTTGTATGCACAAAGCTCTGTGTTTGATCCCCAGCAACCCCCACTATATATAATTGTCTTTCTGTTACTCTTGTAAAAAATCCAGGAAACCATTAGATACATAAAATTTAGGTGTAATTGTGTTTTTCAAATTATTCATATAATGAATACTTAATATGCTTAATTATAGTATTTGCTTGATACTTATATCCAAATGCAAGTATTTGGAGGGAATGTCCAGTTCTTCTATTCTTGCATATACTTTAGTTGGTATATAAATATATTTTTGCACACATTAAAACTTGCTAGTGGGAAATGTCTTTGTATTATAAAATTGCATAGATACTTAAAATGTGTTGTTCTTCATGTTCTGGGCTGATAATTTTCTACAACTAGTTTTAGTCTTGTTTTAGGAAGCATTTTTTTCTTTTAGAAAGTATATCTTGTTTGGTGCAAGGTACAATGTGACAGATGAATTTCCACAAGAAAGATTGGGTCAGATAGCTCAGAATTAGAAAATCTTTTTCTTAAAGAATTATTTCACTTCTTATGTGTGTTTATAGCCTAACAGGTAAAACCAATGGAAGTCAGTTTTCATCTCTAGGAATATGGTATGACCAATTATTTAAGTATTAACTTTGAGCAATATTTACTGACAGCAAGTTGTGTGAAGAAAAGTATATTTAGAGTCAAAGTGTCTTGAACAAATGTCCAAAATTGGAGGACAGAGGCACTGAGCTTGCTGCCTTTGTGAAATACTGCATGGGGCAAGATGGGAGGGTAAGCAGTATTTCCAGGAAAACATGGTTTGGAATTTTCAAGGCCTTAGGACATATCTAACATAAGATGTTAGTATAAAATGTGATACATTAGAAACACTAGTTGTGATTGGAAATAATTAGGACAAGTTTAAGTGAAGTTGTTTAAAGAAGCATTTTTAAAAGAGGGAAGTAGAATAGATAAGCAGAATGTAAATTTGGGCTGAGTTCATAGGCAAATTAATTTGCACTTACTGCTTGAACCATTTTTTCATGGAAACAAGATTTTTACTCTTTATTATTGAAGAATATAAGGGACCATGTTGCGTTTTGGCTGTATGAGAAGTAGGTAGAAGAAGGGTTTCAAAGGAGATAGGAAGAGTAAAAATAATTATTGCACTGTATAAGCTAATTGAGAGAGTAGTTATCACAGTATCACATAAGGACCTACAGAGAGAACAGTGCCTGTGAAGAAGGCCCCACTGAGGATCTTGTTGGGTTACAAGCTTAATGATTTTTGAAGTAGTCAGTGTCGAGAGAGTGATGATCATAAGAATAAGAAGCACATTGGCTGGAGTTGAGTAATGAGTAAATATTAAAGAAATAGAACAACTCATAAATACTCCTGTGAGGTTATTTTTTGATAAAAGGAAAGAAAATTGATCTCAGGAGATTCAAGAAAGATGATTTTTGGATGCATGTACATGAGCATTTTCATAGGCTGTAGTGAAGATGTCATAGAGCTGAAGGAAAGTGAAGATTCAATCAAAGACAACCAAATTTTAGAGAAAAATAAACATGGGACACAGGAAAGGGAATTAATCCTTGGAAAGGAGGGTATATGCATCTCTGACACAGGGGAAGGGAATATATTTTAAATGAGAGTTTTCACGTGGAGCGCTGGGATGTTCAAGTTACTCATATTTAGTGGTTTGCATGTTTCCTGGGAGCTAAGGTATAGAATGAGAGAAATAGGACTTGGGGGAAGAGATACTTGAATAAGATAAAGAAGATGAGGTATGGTTGCTTTGGAAAATAATCATATGGTCGATCAAATAGAGATGAACAAAATAATTTCCCAGAGTTGCATAGAATTATAAGTATTTGGTTTAATTTCACGATTTAATGTAGCAATAGTCAGGAGTTACACACAAAATAGATTATATATTATACCTGCAGTGGAGATTGCTATCATGTTTAGTGAAAGAAAAAGTAAATGAAAAAAAATGCAGGCCAATCATGGATTCCTTGAAGAATGAGACACCACAGGGATGAGTATTTACTCACTGGGACATAGAGGATGGAGTAGAAGTGACAAGAAAAAGGAGGGAGAAAGTCAAACAGGAGAGAAATTGGGATATTAGCTTAAAATATCATGCAACAGTGTTAAGAGTACTGTGTTAAAAGTACGAAGTACTGTGTTTACTGTTCAGCGGACTTACCACTAGATGTCACTCTGACTCATATGGTAACCCTTGCCTTGACACTCCTTAAAATAAGGTTTTTAAAGTCAGATGTGTACAGTATATCCATGCTAATCTGTAATGGTGTTTAGGTTTATTCTTTATTTACAGGTACCTTGTTTTTAGTTATTTTTGAGGGGACACCTCCTTTGAAGCTCAGATTTAAACACTTGAATGTGGTTAATAATATTGTTGCATTTAAAAAAATTTTTTTTCCTGTTAATCACACTAGTGTTCCTCTGGTGAACTTTAAACCTTTTAGATTTTCTGAAATTCTACATCAAAATTTTTGAGATTATTTTCTTATACATAGATACATACATATATTGCTAAGTTGATTCTGGTTTTACAGGTACTAAATTCTATAAACACTAATAGGTCCTTATTTCTAAGTGGTCAAGATTGTATGTATCACCACCAATTCTGTGAACGTGAAGTTTTACTGTGTGATCTTTTGCCCTTAATTTGAGGAAAGGACTCAGTATCTACCCAGAGGTTATGCGTAGAAAGTTTATCAGACTTTCTGCCTATTTAGAACTCTTTTTCAACTTGGTTCTTTTGAAACTTTGAGTTTGGGCCCATTTTCTTTTTCTTTTTCTTTTTTTTTTTTTTTTTTTATCGGTACAGGGGATCGAACTCACGACCACCTGCTTGCAAGGCAGGTGCTTATGCCACTGAGCTAAATCCCCAGCCCTGAAACTTCCAGTTTGGACAGCTTTGTAATATAGTTGTTTTGTTTCTAGTGTTTTTTTTTTTTTTTTGTACCGGGGATTGAACTCATAACCTTGCACTTGCCAGGCAGGTGCATATGCTACTGAGCTAAATCCTCAGCCAGTTGTTTAGAGACAGTGTCTCACTATACAGTTCAGGCTGGCCTTGAACTCACTGTGTAGCCCAGGTTGGCCTCAAACTCAGCAATCCTCCTGCCTCAGCCTTCTAAATGCTAGGACTACAGGGATATGCCACCACATCTGGCTATAATTTTTTTAAAAAAGCATACAAAAACCAGACAAACCAACCACCAAAACCTGTTGACTTCCTCAGAAACATATATAAACTATCCAAGTGGGCATGGCAATGCATGCCTATCATCCTAACACTCTGAGAGGCAGAGGCAGGAGGATTGCAAATTCAAGCCCAGCCTGGGCGATTTAGTGACTTAGTGATACTCTATCTCAAAATAAATAAGTAAATTAATAAGGCTGGGATCATAGCCCAATGCCAAGGCCCTGAGTTTAAATCCCAACACTACTGTAATGATGATGGTGATAATATCAACATCTAGACATATTCTGTATTTTTAAAAATATATTTATATCTTTCTGTTATTTTTTTCATTTAACAGAGGATATATGTGAGATTATAGAATTCCTACAACTGTTGAGTGTCTTTAGAACACTTATTTGCAGATCATTGTAGTAGAAAAATAGATTTTTTTTCTGTAATAGGGCTACCTAGTGTTTTCTGCAGACCTCATTTCACTATGCTTTCCTAATTTGTGACCCATTATGATCTTAAAGCATTTTTAGTCATGTTAACAAAAAACCTATCTTGTGTCTTAAGTGTCTTGAATTCATCCTTTTGAGTTTTAGTTTGTTTATTGACAAAGTCAGTTTGCACTTTAATGTGGTTTTCTGTAATACTTCTTACTGTTACTGACTTGTCCATTTGGAATGGTACCATTTTGCTATAATCTGTATAAAAGCTCATGGTAATTAGGAAAGCCCATTGCATCAAGTACCAACCAGTGGCACAGACTGACAAGCTACAGTGAGGGGAAAAATACTTAATAGAAGACGCCATTGCAACTTGCTTTGAGATTGTAAGATTTTCTCTTGACTAGGAACTTACTCATTGTTTTTTTAAGACTAAATGTTAAGTACTATTTTGGTATATATTACATATAGTAGTAAAGATGCTTTCTTTTAATCTCTTTCCTTGTTTCTTAGGGAAAAATTCATTTTGCTTTTTGGATAGTGAATGTGAACTTGCTGTATTGGCTGAGATGTACTGGGTAGAATGCTGAAGGAAGAGAGTTCATCCATAAACACTTCTCAGCATCTTAATTCTGCTTTTCCATAATTATTGAAGCAGTTACTGTGAATTGCAGGATCTGATTTTTTTTTAAAAAAGCATTGTGAGGCAGACATACTTCATTAATGAAATTCCTCTTGAACTTATTCCATAGCTTTCTTTTTTCTTCTCAAATTCATTTTGCTATATAAGTTTCAAAGTGAGCTTTTTGACTCTCTGCACAAGGAGAATGCTTAGTTTTATTTCTTTGGTTTTTTGCAGTAAAAATATTACATACACCATTTCAGGAGTCTATTCCTTTGTTGTGCTGTGAACAGTAAGTTTATTCAGATAATAGTCATCTAGACCATCCATCTCTAATCCCCAAAGGCCTTAACCTCTATTAGGAACAAATGTAGATTTCTGTTTGCTTAAAATAGCTTCCTGGGCATGTAAAAACCCTTTTGACATCATTATTTAGGGGCTCCAACCCTCCCAGTGGAATCATAGTCTAACACAAAAACTTTGCAGCTGGTAAGCTCCCAGAGCCCCTCGTGATGATTGTTGTTAAACTCAGCATGGCAGCTTGCAGTTGTTCCTTTCCTGTACTGCCCACCCCGGCCTCATGTTTATTTCTTCATGACAATAAGAATTCTCCAGAGGTAAAATGCAGGGCTGAAAATATTGGATGCCTTCTTTGTCCTCTGTTCCTGCTAATTCATTTTTATTCTAAAGTTTACTAGAGATTATCAAAGGAAAGATCAACCCTACTGCCTTCACTGTTCTGATAAGCTGCTTATTTCTTAAAGACAAAACAAACTGTTGAACAATAAAGCATTAAATAAATATGTAATGGTTATAGAGCTCCTCATTTTTTGTAAAGAATGTATTTGAAGGAGAACAGAATTCATAATTTTAGTCCACAGTCTTGCCTGTGACCTAATTTTTCAAACTTGGAAGTTTCTTTATCTCTGTTTTTTGTTAATAAAGTACGAATAGACCAAACAAGTGGCAGTTAATGATTTACTAATTCAATGACACACTACTTGATAAGAAATTTTCTCTCAAATTTGTCATAAGTTTTGTCATAACTTTACCTAGCTTTAATTAAGTACAGTCTTGTGTTGGGATTACTTAGAGGAAATACATTATGGAAGATACAAGTATGTTTATCTTACTGAACTGTAAAGATGGAGTACTGTAAAGATGGAGTACATTTTAATTGTATGTGATATGATTTTAATTAATGTGATATGATTTAGGTATTATGAAACTATATAATAACCATAATGCAGAAAGGTGTAAAAAGACATGGGGCTGAAAGGCCAAGTTAGAAGATGGATATTAAATTAATGTATGCATTTGTATGCTTATATACGTATGATGTAACTTGTAAATCATGTTAAAATGTAATAGACATCTAAATAAAGCTAAATGTGGAAGCAAAACTAAATAAAAATTTGTATATTGAACCTGAAAGATCCTTGTAATTTTGATTCTGCTTAGAAAATTTGTGTTTTATGCCTTGTGTTATTAATCCCAAGCTTAAAACCATGCTATAGGAAATTCCTTTGCACAGTAAAATTTTGTTTTTTAGTTCTAGAGATTAAATGGGCGAGAGAATGATGTAGAAGGAAGAATGATAAATTTTTATTCTGAAAGACTACTGAACAAATTGTTTTACATTTTTTTCTAACTCTAACCCTAAATTATCTCTAAAATCTATGAATGTTTTAGTATACTGAAATATTCTAAAATGAGAGTTTTTTAAATATCATATATCATCTCATTTTCTTAAAAATGATACACTCTATATTGGTAGCTAAAACCTTTAATAAGATCATTATATGGAATTTCAGAACTGGGAACGTAACTCAGTGTAGAGTCCTTGACAAGTGTGCGTAGGGCCCTGGGTTTGATCTCCACTAGAATAAAAAATTACAAACTTCCCTTTTCACTTGTAAAAGAACATGATTTTGAGCAAATTAATGCCAATATATTTTTTAATGAGCAAGGACTCCTGAGTGCACTTATCACAAATGAGATGCCCTCATAGTGATGAGAACGGCCATTTCAAACCATACTGCTGAACTTGGTGAGGAGTACGGGGCTGACAGATGGTGGTGCAAAAATAAGAGTTTCTGTTTTTGTTGCCGGTAATAATTTTTTTTAAGATAAACTTTTTTTTTAAAGTATTAAAGACATATAAAAATAATCGTAGGAATGCAGCTTTCTGAATTTTCACAAAGTGAGCACACAATGTAATACCTGTTTTGCTACACCTTCAGGGCTTATACCCTGTGATATTAACTGGATGACTCCAAACCATATTAATTTTGGTGTGCTTTTGAATATGAAATCACAACTTCATTTTTTCAACATTATATTTGTGAAACATCTCCATGTTGTTTTGTACTTCCTTTACTCATGCTCATTGCTATATAATGTTTCCATAGTTTTAATTTGCACTACCTTGATGACCATTCATTTGGAGTGCAACATTCAGTAATTTTAATTGCAGTTGGATTTAAGATAAATTAAACCTGGGCTGGGAAAATAGCTCAATGTTGCAACATGTGCTCAGGATGCAGGAGACTCTATTTGATCCCAGACCAAATAAATAAATAAATAAATAAGCAAGCATTTTTATATTAAGGGACATTGTAAATTAGATGTTATCTAAAACCTTTAGCATAATCACTTGTACTATGTCTGTGTTTGATAAGTAGTGTAGTTCTTTGAAAAAATTTGGTTTGCAGTGCTTCTTTTTAAATGTTATTAAGACTAGCTGTTGCTATTATTTTTCAAAACAGAATTATCAAAATGAAGTAGTTTAAACAAATAGTGTACATTTTTTTCTTCCAGGAAAAATATACTAGATATTGTAGAGAAGATAATTTAAATTGACCTGCCTAATTTTAGTTTTAATGGTCAGTTACACACTCACCGTTTAGAACAGAGTTTGGAAATTGTTGAGCATATTTGAGAACTGTGTTTCTGAGATACTTTTCAAGTGCTTCTACATTTTCAAGCTTTCTTTGCAGTTACATGGGAACCAGTTTACTAGTTTTTGGACTGTAAGCAAAAATACTGTGTGATGCTTTGGACTGAGGCAGCTAGGGGAGCTAATGTAACTCTTTCTGATGTAACTCTGTTCTTGCCATAGTATATGTTTTAGTTTGTGTATTAATCTAGTGTTTGTGTCTTATAATTATTAAATAACCTCATGCAGTTTCAGCTCAGTATAAGTAGTCTGCATTTTAAAAAAGATAC
This sequence comes from Hydrochoerus hydrochaeris, assembly GCA_004027455.1. NCBI lineage: Eukaryota > Metazoa > Chordata > Mammalia > Rodentia > Hydrochaeridae > Hydrochoerus > Hydrochoerus hydrochaeris. The sequence continues at coordinate 367,905 of PVLA01001090.1, read as the reverse complement.
TTTGGAACCCTTAAAATACTTTTTATACCTGTGACTTTTGTTTTTCAAGTACTAGAGGTTGAACTCTGGGCCTTCACACTGAGCTACTTTTCCCTTCCTTTTTTTCTTTTTTAGTTTGAAACAGGGTCTTACTAAATTGCTACATTGTCCAAACTAGGCTTGAATTTGCCTCAGCCTCTCAGAGTGCTGGAATTACAGGCACCACCATTCCTGGCTTGAATCTGTGATTGTTGTGAGCATGAAAAAGAGTAAGGATTTGGAGAATATGCTTATGAGGAGAAACAGGTTTATGCTAGGGGAAAAAAAAATCATACTGTCAATTAAGCAGAAAAAACTGAAACAAATATTTAAAGTTTCTCTTTACCTAAGAATCATCTACAAGATGCTTAACTATCTACAAGAAATCCTTTAATTTCCATAATACAGTATTGAAAACGATTCTAATTTGATTTACTTCTTTAACTTTTCAGTTTATGAAAATAACTATCATAAGAATGTATTTAACAGATTACACTGAAGATTATGAAGAAAGTAGTGTATTCCACAAGTATTTTTGTATACCTTTGAATACATAATGTAGTCTAATTGATTAAATATTTAGGAAAGTAAAGTCCCTTTCTTCACGTTTCTTTCGTTTTTAATTATTTTCACAAGTTTATATTTTAAAAACTGATTTCTCTTATAAGCTTGATTTTGTTCAACCAATAGTCAACCAGAGTTAGTAAAAAGGTAATTTTACTTTGTATTCTATCATGTCTGTAGTTCTTCATGCATTAAATTACTTTAGAAATTTTAGTAGAAAGCATGGAAATGTGAGATTTTATAACACAAGGAAGTGATCTTAAGTAGAAGCAAATTGGTTGAGAAATGGAATGAATAAGAAGCATGTGATGAGGGGTGAGGGATATGAGCCAGTGTGGAGTGTTTATTAGTATGTACAAAGCCTTGGATTCCTATTCTCAGCAACATCCCCTCCCAAATTATGTGAAGAAAATATGCAACATTCTCACTCCCCTAATTAAGTATCTTTTGTAAGTTATTATTGGCCAATGTTCTGTAAACTTAGAAAATCTTGATCTCCCGTTTAATAATTACTATCAAGATTTATATTTTTGCAAGTAATCTTAAAAGTAAGTATGATAGAATTGTCAGTAGTTTTAAAAAGTCAGTAGTTAAAAAAATGTCTTAAGTTTAAAGAACACTGGCCAGAGAAAATGTGAATGCTTCTTAGTGTTTGGAAAAACTTACTAGTGTCACTTGACATAGTCTAGTGCCACTTGTTGCATAAAATTTATTTATTTATTTTGAGGGAATGGCAGAGAAGCATCCAAGGAAACAAACTACTAATGTCCAAAAATTTAAAATTTCTACAGAATTATATAGGTACATTATTTTGAAACAAAGGACCTAACCTGAAAACCCTGAGGAACTAGATTTGGATTCATATTGCTAGTTTTCTTTTTTGATAATACAAAGAGCATATAATTATACATAGTTATAGCATAGTTACATAAATTTCCTAGATAAAGGGCTATTGCTTCCTTAAAATTTTTTCTCAAAGCACTTCCCAGCTTGACTGAGACCTGTTTCCTCCAATTTTATACCCTAGAACTTTACCAATATACCAGGAAAGTTTACATAGATGAAATATTTGAGTTTCTAGAGGATTTAATACTGAACTCCTTCCTATTTGGCCTTCTCTACAATTTTCGATACAAAAGGAAGAGTAAAATTGCAGCCCAAAATGTATGTATAGTACCCACCCCCTTATTTGTGCTATATATGTTCCAAGACTCCTAAGTCATGCCTGAAGACACAGATAAGTTTTGAACTCTGTACTTACTGTTTCCTGTACATATTTACCTGTGATAAAAGTTCTTTTAGAAATTAGGCACAATAAAAGATTAATACCAACAGAAATAAAATAGGATTTTTTTTTTCTTTTTGAGACAGAGTCTTGGTATGGAGTTCAGGCTGGCCTTGTACTCACTTTGTAGCCCAGCCTGTCTTTGAATTCACAATGATCTCCCTGCTTTAGCAGGAGAATTATACATGCACCACTACTCCAGGGGGACATTTTTAACAGTGTATTGTGATCAGAATTATTTGAATGTTGTCTCTATTTGAAGATATCTTTTATCACCCTTCTTGTCTCTGTGATGGAATGAAATGAAGGGATTTATAGGAATTGTGACATAGGATTAGTTTGCTATGTAAGAGTTACTTGAATACAATTACTGAGAAATGTAGGATGGAATGACAGTAAAACTACTAAGTGACTAACGGGTGGGTAGCATATATATAGCATAGACAAAAGGATGATTAATGCCTTGAATGTGTGAAATAGCATAAGCTTTCGTCACACTATTCAGAACAACGTAGTTTAAAACTTAAAAATTATTTACTTCTGGAATTTTCTATTTGATATTGTCAGACTGTTAATCATGGGCAACAGAAGCCATGGCAAGGAAAACCATAGGTAAGGAAAGAGTGAGGTGATCCACTAATTTAATTGTAGAATTAGTTATATTTTCCCAAGCACATTGCAGGCTGTGCAAGTAAAAATGCTGTAGAGCAAGGGCTTTTTCTGTGAAGGACCAGATAAATATCTTTGTAGGCTATATGGTTTTTGTTACAATTGTAGCTTTGCATCTCTGTGTTTGTAGTTTAGGAAAATAGCCTAAGCAACATACAAACTGATAGGCATGGTTGTGTTACCTTAACACTTTATCTGGAAATACATGCTTCTAGCCTTGCATGGTTTGCTGATCCATGGTAGAGGACAAAGGCAATTTTGCATTTTCTGTAGCCTACTAGCTTCCAAAGGGAAAACAAGGTCTGAGTTTAATTTTGCATGCCACGATTTTTTTACTCCAAATTTGTTTGCTAGATTACAAAAATAAAAACTCCATCTCTCTAGAATTAAAGGCAAAGAAACCAGAATTATATGAATCAACTCCCTTTACAAGAAATGGTAAGGAAGGTTCTCACTAGCTCCCTGGCTCTAGACTTTTCTCTGATCTTCAGATGTTCTATCCTTCCATTAGAGTCACAAAACCCTGTAAATATGAAGTGTTATTTTGGTATTACATGTACCAACTTTGTATTTCAGTGTTAATTTTGTCATACTTCCCTTTATAGCCAGTCTATTTTTGTTACTGATGGTAAAATTATGTAATGAACACCAAGGATGACCCTTGTCTTCCAGCTACCTGTGGAGACAAAGGTGCTTGCCCTCCGCATTTTTAGGATGGCACAGATTATTCTGTGGATTGATTCATATTTATTGAGTGACAACAAAGTGCCAGATTTTTTGATAAAAGCAGGGGATACAGCATGGAGTAGGAGTGACTTGGTTCTTACCATCTGAAGAACTAGGGGGATGTTAGTTGGACTTGAGAGCCATTGTAGAGGAGTCAGAGGGACAGAGCATTGTGTGAAAAAGGGAAAGAGGAGCTAGATGAGAGTGGAAAAGGAAGAGAAATCCAATGTTACGAGACCTTTGTAAGAGATTGGGATTTTCCATGAGATTAGAAGAGTCATTTAAGTCTTAAAGATGATGTGTACAACTTGCATTTTTAAAATACGTTAACATCTGGGTTAGATGAAGCAAAAGTTGAAGGCCTCCACTTACATTGTCCAACATGGAAATCACAGGCCCATGTTGCTCAAGGGCCTTGAGCACTTGAGATGTGGCTAGTGTGGCTGGGGAACAAGTGTTAAATATTTTAAAATTTCAGTATAAAAATTTAATCAATATAAAACATATTTTCTTTATTATTTTGGTAGGACTGTATTTCACATTGTGTTGAAATTTTGCGCTCTGAATTGAGCCATGCTGTAGGTATAAATAAAATGCATAGTATTTTGGATTTATGCTAGAAAAAAAATAATCTTGGATTTTTCTGACTATATGATGAAGGGATCATATTTTGGATATATTTACCTAAATTATGTTACATGAATTAAGTTTGTCTTTTTCTTTTTGCCATTATAACTTTTAGAAAATTATTTATGTGTATCTCATGATGTATCTGTTGTACTATCTGGCCAGAAATCAGTTTAGGAAGCTTGCCCCAGAATCCAGGTAAATGATCATCATGATCTATGCTAGAGTTGTGGTAGTGCAGGGTGAGGTAGATGAATTCCAGAGCTATCTAGGAGGTTAAACAGGTAGGATCTGGTATTTGACTAAGTAGGAAAGATGGTGAGTTGGTTATTCTAAGGAAGAAAAGGGGAACCTTTACTAAAATGCAAGGAAGTGTGTACATTAGCTGAATACTAACAAATTCAGATGTGTAAACAGACAAAAGCAACGTATATTATTTTTCATCGACAATTTAAAATTATGCAGTTAAGATTGTATTATTGTGCTACTACTGAAGTTTGTTCGTGTTTTTAATGTTTGCTTTTTAGCAGATATTACTTACTAATTGATTTGATTCCTCCTTAGAGTTGTATAATTTTTCACTTCTTGAATTGTAGGTAATTCCCTCTTTATACCTTGTCACTATTTATCTCCTTTAACCAGTAGACCAGTAGGCAGCACACCCAAGGCTTTTATAATACTTTTGAGCATATAGGATCTAAATATTTTCACATTTGTTACTATGAAATTTACTTAATTTACTTTTCATTAATATTCTTGTTTAAAAGGAACAATTACTTTGTTTACATGGTGAAGTTTTTACTAGACATCTCCCTAATTTAAAGTTGAAGCACTAAAGTATCAGATGGCTGTTACACATTTTATACTTTTTCTGTTATCCTCCTAAGAAGTAAGATGCATTTCTATCTTCATTTTTCCAGTCTCTTAAGCTTATGAAAGTAGTCCAGACAATTTGTTGACCCCAAAGAGACCTTTTAGTCTCTGGCTTGTTAGACGACAGAGTCTGTACTCTTCATTGGCATTCACATCACAGGCAGCCACTGGGCTCAATGCAAAGCCAAGCACAGCTTTAGGATTTAGACAAAGCCACTCTGGCAAAGGAACCCAGTTGTCAGGGTAGCTGGCTGTATTGTAAAGAACTGTTGCATAATGGGGAGACCAAGTAGAACTATTAGGATGCAAATGTGAAAAAAATGGTGGAGCTAACCTGCAAAAACAAACATTTCTTTTTTGGTGAAGAGCCTATTCATTGTTGCCTTCTTCTGTTTAGCTTCATTGGGCCATAGATGTAGTTGGTGCAATTTGAGTATATTACAGTTTATCGTAATCTCTGATCATACTGCTGCTCTATATTACTTTAACATAAACAGCTAATTTGTAGGAAGAGATCAGAGTGCTTCATTGTTTTGGAATCTTCATAATTTCCAAGTGTGCCTTACTTTACAGAATAGATAAGTTTTATGTTTTTTATTCTCAGATTAGGCTGGGGAATTCTCTTTGCCTTTGATTGTGTTTCATCTGATTTATAATAAAATACTGTTCTCATCACTGCCACCCATTAAGTTTCCCAGTGGACTCTTATAGCTGTCTTACGTTTAGTGTACAATCTTTTTGCTCAGGAAGAAAGTATTACAATCTTGAGGACAAGAGTTTATTTTATTAATATCTGAAGGAAATCTACCCGTTCCATTTTCTCCTTTTCACTCATTGTTCTTGTCTTGAGTACTCTTATTTTTTCATTTGCTTTCTACTTCTTCATCTTCCTTAGCAAAATGTAAGAGAATCTGTGCCTTATTAAATACTGTGATGAGACAGAGAATTGATAATAATGATAAATAGTAATGATGAATAGGAAGCAATAGGAATAGTAAAAGGGACTCATCAGATTTAGGAGTCTGGGAATAGCTTCTAGCTGTGCTTTATTGAGTAGTTAATGTGTGCTGAACAGTGCCTTGGGTGCTTTTCATGTATTCTCTTATGTAACGTTCATTTTGCCCTTATAAGGTATAAACAAGTGTAATTGTCCCCTCTTTGCAGATTAATATACAGACATACAGAGAAAATGATTTTGTTCCAGCTCAAATATTTTGTATCTTATAGAGCCTCAAAAGACTTTGAATCGCTTTGTAAAGGTTAAGTGGAACCTGAAGTGAGCATTACCTGGTACAATATGAATGGAAAGCAAGTTATGGAAGGAAGAATGAACAAGAGTTTGACTTGAAGTATCACATGTTTCTGGAAGTGAAAGGAGATTGTAAGCTAGAGGTGTTCCATTAGGAATAGATTGTGAGACAGGATCCCATGAAGATAATTACTGTGTTCAGATAATGTTTTACATAGGCTATTTAGGTAGTGTGCCATAGTTCATTTATTTGGCAAATGGGTGTGTTTGTGAAGTGCAAGTTACATTGGTGTTACCTGTTAGAGAGATGGAAAGAAAGTAACAAAATATGAGTAGCATCCCCTCTGAAAGGAACTAGATGAGGGCCAACCGGCTGTCTGTCTGTCTGTCGTTCTTTATTTCTTTCTTTCTGTCTGTCTTTCTGACTTCTTTCTTAGATGAATCTTGAGCAAAGTTTTGGTACTTCCATTGTTTTGTTTTAAACTGGTATATACTCTTTGTAGTTGGTTCCCATTTAACTTATTCAGCATCGTCATGTAATACTGTAATGTATCTGCTATTGTTTTGTTTTGCCTTTGAAATATTTTGAAGCACAAAACAACTCTAAAATTGTTTTCCTAACTTTTAAATCTTAGAGTTACTTTTCTCTTCATTCTTGGTTTTCATTTTCTTCTAGGACAACTTCTTTCAGCGTTCCTTAGTATGTGCTTCATTTCCTTAGTAAATTGTGGTAACACTGGGCATCAAATTTACCTGTTTGAGGCCTTTTTTTTTAAAATCTAAAGGCTGATTATTGCAGCCAATAATAATTGGTGATTGTAATTTCTGATAAACAATGCTCACTGCAGTAAATGCAAGGCATTATGCCAGTTACTTTATATGTACTATGCAATTTAACTCTTCCAAAAATTTTTGTTTGGTGGGGATTATTATGTTATACAATTTTTATAGTGAAAGAAGTGGGATTTCAGAGGGATTACTATTACCTGGTTTACACTGATAATAAGACAAAGAGTCAAGATTTGGATCCAGGTCAGTTGTGGTGGCACATCCCTAAAATCCCAGTACTTGGGAAGTTGAAGCAGAAAGATTGCTGTGAGTTCAAGGCCAACCTAGACTTCACAGTGAGTTCCAGGCCAGCCTGAGCTCATAGTGAGACTCTGTCTCACAAATAAAAAAAAAAAAATATTTGAATCCAGGTATCTGGCATAAAGCAGACACTTTACCTGTTTTTTAAGTCTTTTAACTTGATACTTGTATTTCTTATTTCCATATTTTTAAAGTAAATATGTGGCAGATGGTTTAGCTAACTATAGTCCACTCTATATGTACCTGCTACTAAATTATCTATTACTATACAATACTTAATATTTATTTAGGATATATTTGTATTTAGCACTGGCTAGAAGAAAATAATTTTACTTTTTAATATTTGAAATAACATTATTTTGGGGGGAGTCTTTCTGAGACAGAGACTCGCTATGCAGTTCAGCTGGCCTTGAACTCACTTTGTAGCCCAGACTGGCCTTGAACACAAAGCAGTCCCAGTGCTGGGATTATAGACATGTGTCACCACACCTGGTTGAAATAATTTATTTTCATTCTCAAATTTATTCTGGTATTCTACTTATTTTCCCATGATACAATCTTAGTTACTCAGCATTTTCTTTCTCCTGATTACTTCTAGAGTTTAACTCTTTGATTAGATTTCCATTTTGTTTTCTGTGTGTGATTGTGTTGAACATGTGCCTACTTTTATAGTTAAGTCATAAAAAAAGGATTGAAGTTGCTGTACAGCTAGTAAAAATGAAAACTGTAAGGAGGAGGATGATAAGAATGACATTCATGTGCTATGTTTACTGCTAGATATGCTATGGTAGTCTCCAATACTAAAAATAAGTTGGAAAATGTTAATGAGGAGAAACAGAACAAATTATTTTTTCAGGAATGAAATAATGTTGCTGGGCTGAGGATAGTGAGTTTAGTAGTAGATACTGGAATACTTGCTTAATGAATACATGAAAGGTTCTGGGTTTGGTTCCTAGCACTGCAAAAAAAAGAAAGAAAGAAAGAAAGAAAGAAAGAAAGAAAGAAAGAAAGAAAGAAAGAAAGAAAAGAAAAGAAAAAAATAGTGTTGTTAATTATTTTAGTGTGGATAGCCTGTGAAAGTTTCAGATACCTTACTAAAATATTTTTACAAATATTTCAATTCAATTTGATAGAATAACATTTACATTGTGCTTCCTTTTTTTTTCTTTTTTCAGACAGGGTCTTACTATGCAGTTCAAGGTGGCTTTGAGCTCACTTTCTAGCTCAGACTGTTCTTGATTTTGCAGTGATTCTCCTGCTTCAGCATCCCAAGTGCTTGGATTAAAGGTGTGTACCACCACACCTGGTGTGTCACTCCTTTTTATAATTAACACTGTGACATGGGCTTTTTTTTTTTCTTTAAAGAGGGGAAAAAAGAAGCAAAACAGAAAAAAGAGTAGAAACAATACAGAATTTCAAAAAAATAAACAGTAAGAAATCACTAATTGATACATTACATATTGTCTTCTTGGTTATAGTTGTTCAAGTTACAAAATTAAAGCATACAAAGTGATCATTCAAACAGTGAGGCTGCAAACTGTTCTGTTCACTGAGCCAACAAAAACTTAGCAACATGGTTATCAATCCTACACACTTAACTATAGAGCACTTTTTTTCCTTCTTTGGCTTTGTAAGTCCATTATCTGTTTAGTTATATCATGTTTCAGTTTTCTCAGCACCTTACTGATCTGTTTTGTTGTTACTTACTTTTTAAAATTTTTTATTTATTATTATTTATTTATTTTATTTTGAAGGTAGTAAAATACAGCAGAACAAGACAGGACATAGCCAGCTGAGACAGTGCAGTGAAATTGGCACAGAACCTCACAGCAGGTTACTGTGATAACAGCAATAGGTACAATAGTATATCTGGTTTTCTTCACAATAGTTGTTCCTTCAGTCAGGTAGAGCAATATTGAAGGAAATACCGAAATTATAGAAACAGAATATTGAATAGAGCAATACCATTGATCAGAACAGAGCAAAACAGAGATAAAATATTTGCCTTCAAAGAGATGGCAGAAGAAAATCCCCCTTATTTGCTATATTGCATGTAGTCAAACTTGGAAGAGATGTTCAGATCTCTGGCTCTCACTTGCTGGGGTTAGGGGGATGAGATGGATGTTTGGTGTGCCGGTAGGCTCACAGCCGCCCACCAGAGCAGTGGGCTGGCTGCCTGTTTCCCCAGAACCCCAAGTTCCAACATCTGGGCTTTCTTATAAGGTTTCATCTGTGGGTTCATTCACTCATGCATTTATGAATTTCTTATTGATCAAATACTGTTTCCTTGAGGTGCTACAAGGATATACAGTGGCATAGGGCTGACACATTCCTGGTCCTCAGATATTTGACACTTTATTTGTAATAGTATTGGATTTAGGAGTCTCTGCGCTGCCAAATAGCTCCTGTTGAGAAGTCTTGCCATATTGAACTTTTGTATTTTCTGCACTTTGTATAAGAAATAATTGGAAACTGGTGAATTTTAAAATTTAAAAAAATTATTACAGTGAAAGATACATTGGCATTAATCCTGCTCAAAATACTCTCCCTTGTTTCAAATGTACTTTTCCTGTCATTCTTGCCATTTTCTGAAGCAGTTCTGGAAGTCTTCTTTCATGTCTTTAGTTGCACAGTTGAGCACAGAGCATTTTGAGGGTGATTAAGACAATGTGTTTTTTACTATGATCTTATTTTAAAATTTAAATACACTTTTTAAAAATTTGTTTGAAAATCCTAATTTTAGAATTTATGCCTGTAGTTACATAGATGCTAGTTTTTAAAATGATAGTTAGCTTTTGCATCTGGATATTTTAAACTTTTTTCATTTCATTATGTTGTGATTTTGTGTTGTACCTACCTATCCAGATTTTGTAGTTATAGCTACACCTATTGATGTATCATGCCTTGTAACTACTGCATAGTATTCTGTTTGAATATTTAGCACTTTATTTTACTTTTATTTGGTAGACTTAGAATATTTCTTTTTCCCTTTTATTCAGTCAGTAATAAGTTAGGCCTCTTCTGAGTTGAAACTGCCTTTTGAAAAGGAGCTGTTTTTTTTTTTTTTTTTTTTTATCTCACTATGGATGCTTCAAAACAGAAGCTACGAGTTTTACTTTTAGTACATTTGATTGGTCTGTTTTATGGAAGGTTCTGGCTGAATTTGTTTGAATTGAGTCTAGTTTGTCCTCTTCCCAACTCTTAAGTGAAAGTCTTGAACTGGTCATTTGTGAATTGGCATAGCACATTACTGATCAGGTAAAAGGAAATAAAGTGCAAAAAAGCAGCTAATTATAGTAATTGCAGCTGGTTTCAAAGTACTTCTAACAGTTTGTGCATAATGCTTACTTGAAAGCATCAAATGGGTGCTAGTTGTGAAATAGAACACCTGTTTGTTGTTGAGCATGTGTTTATGCAGATGATTGTTGTTGTCAAAGCACCTTGATGTAGAGTAGTCCTGTTTACATTTACATTCTCCCCAAAGGATTAACAGTGTTCTCTCAATAAATTTGCAGTCTATTCTCCTCTCAAAGACTGCTGTTTGGAGGGTGGTGTGAAAGAGGCAACAAGTGCTTGCTAATCACTTGAATATACATAATTAGCTACAGTCTGGTGCACTGGAGTCTTTGTAGAACCATAACAATACTGATGGGCAAATGCGCAGAACAATAGATATGTCATCATATGGTTGTTGAGACTACTTGTTTGTTCATTGCTCTTTATTTTCTAATCTTTTGAACTAGGGTTAAATTTTTATTAGTATAGAAACTCTTACTCATTTTAATGGACCAGTGTCTGTTATCTAGCAACTCTTTAAAGTCACCACTAATAAGTAATATTTCAGATTTTCAGAGTAGGCTCTGAGATTATTATTTAAAAACAGACTTGACATATTTTTTTTGTACAGCTTTTGTACAGCTCAAGTCAGTCCACACTGGAAGATTTTTAGACTAGTTAAAACAAACAAATGAGCAAGCAAAACCAATAAGACACTCTAGGTTTAAGACATGTATTCATTTTATGTCAAAGAGAAAAAAAGAAAAAAAGACATGTACACATATCCTATAAGCAAAGAAACAAAAACAGTCTCTTATTCCCTAATGCTCAAACTTTGCATTAGATTATTAAATGATCTGGTTGTAGGACTGTTCAGACTTCAAACTGTAGTAGTTTATAAGTAGATAGAGTTAGCCTACTGATAGATTTTTAAAAAGCCTACATGGATTAAGAGCTAATTCTTAAAGCTACCTAGAGAAATGTTAAAAACCTAGAGGTAATTTAAAAACTCACAAAAACAAAAGATTAAGATAAAAAAGAGATAAGGACCTGGTCTTCTAGGAAGGAGACTCTTAACCCTCTGCACTGAATGTAGTTAACAGCTCCTCCCTACCTCCAGACCAAACTCTGAAAAATATTAAAACTATAAAATAACAAGTTTTTAAAGTTACTTCCTGTAAAGCAAGACCCTGCACTCTGTGTATCTACATAAGGCCAATGTAAAACAAAACTACGCTGGACTTCTGTTCCCTCTTGGTGGGTATCCCCCAAGAGCTTTTTTTCTTATTGTTTCTAAAAAACTCTCTCCTAAATTCCTATTATCCTTAGTTTTATTCTTCAATTTTGTGAAACCTTGGACTTACACAAATGAACTGTTTTCGAAGGCTAGCTTCTTGGAATATGAGTGCAAACAAGAGCCACAGGCCCTTTAAAAATCTGTTGGGCTATTGTGTTGTTTCTCCTTTCCCACTCTGTGCATCCTTAGAACAACCTAGGGTTTCATTTCTAATCCCAATAACGTTATAAACAGATGGTCCGTCACTAATTTAGCATTCTAGAAATCTAAGGGTAGTTTTTCTCCTTTTAAAAGTCATAAAAGTCATTCTGATAGCACTGTCCAGTGTCTTTGTTAATAGAAAAATGTTTTTATGTAGATTACAAAAGGTATTTATTGCCTTTGCCTTTGTCTCCCTAGAAGTTTTATTATTGACTGATTTGACTGAACCATACAAGTAGCCAACCACCAGTCTTTATAGCCCATATGCAATTTAGCATTTCCTGAAGTGGGACATGCAGATCTTTTTAGGTGAACATGGGGAGCATTTTAAGTTTTACTTCTTATATACTAGAAGAATATGAATGGCCTGTCAAATATGTCCTCTCACTGTGTGAAAATCAGGACAGACACCCAAATAAGGACAAAAACTTTGAAATTGACATAGCAAGGGAATCAACCATATTCACTTCCCAGTGGTAGAGACTCAAAGGCTGGCAGGGGCTGTGGGAAATTTTAACTGGAGAAAGACAGAGAGCTTCATGTACGCTCTGATAGATGTTGTTGGATGGGGTAGGTTGAGCTTGACATGTTGTGGTGACTAGTTTGGGAAGCATCTTTAGCTTTCTCTGGTTGGCCCTGCGTTGGAAGCAGGTATAAAACTTAGGAAAGCTGATAGTCATTGACCAACTCCAGAGCTTGTTGCTGCTTCTTGTGATTTGGCTTCTCAGGCTAGTTCTGGGTTGGTTGTGGATCAGAGTTTTGTTGTAATGTATGATTTTGCCATTGTCTTTTCATATGTAGCCTCTAATTGAGAAGTTAAGATGAAGCTAGATTTATTTAGGAAATAATATATAAACTTATATAAAGAATAAATAATACAGTGGCACATGAATATCAGAATTGGGAGGGGGGGTCAAAAAAACCCAAAAAACAAAAAAAAAATGGGAAGGCAGTAAATGAATGAACTTTAGGTAAAGAAACTAAAAACTTTTTATAAGTTATAATTATGTTCTAATCAGGCATTTCACTGTCTTCGTATTTTATTTCATCCTTTTAACAGCCCTACAAGAAGCATATTAGGATCCTATCGTTGAAAAGGAAAATCCTGAGGGTTAGGCATTAATTGGTTTGTGGTTACACAGATCACTAAATAAACTGTGGGGCTAGAATTCTAAACCATTTCCTGAATAAGAGGCAAGAACCTTTAGTTTACAAATGTGATGGTTCCATGAGCTGAGATATTTGGCAGTGTAAAGTTGTCTTTTCATAGTTTTGCTTGCTTTGTTTTTCTCTTTCTTCACAGAATACTCTTCTTTTGGGTAAAGAGGATCTAAAACATACTTAAACATTGAGGCTACTAGTTCCAAGTCTGTGTCTGTGTTCTGAGTGTGTGACTGCACTGCCTACTTTGAAATTGACATTCCTGCCTGAATGAAGGAAACTGTAACTCACTCTGGTTGCTATTGCTCTACTGAGATCTCAGTAAGCATGCCAGGGTCTTCCCTCGTACCTCTTCTGCTTGTGTCCTTGGCTCTTGCTGTATGAAAACAAAACACATGCTCTCCAAATTCTTGTACACTGTGTGTTCTTGATTGCCTTGTTGTTGATGGTATAGCTATGCCCTTTAATTTAAAAGTATAGGTAGTAGAAAACACAAATGTACAGCGGTGACAGCATAATGTATATCTACAGCAGAATATTGCATTCTTTTGTTTTCATTTTGGTTTGTGGTAGATAGCTAATATCCCAGATACTTACATATAAATTTATATGCTATAAACACACTCCAAAGATATTTATAAAACCTATAAATACTTAATGTGCTTAGGAAGGTGTCTTTAGAGCAGGAGACATTGAAAATACTTGTAAGATGAAGGTAAATTATATTATTCTGGTATTGAAAATGACCCATTTTTATTGGGAAATTAGAAATACATTCTAATCTACTGTCTGGAGATAAGTTATTAATACTTGTTTTCTTCATCTTTTGTGTGTACACATATTTTTGTGTTTGAAATCCACCAGTATGCACTAAGAGTCAGATTTTTTTAAGGTTGATTAGTAAAGGTAGGGGTGCGTATGTGTCTGTGTGTGTGTGTTTGGTTAAGAATCATGATATCAGAGACTCAGGGTTGGAATTGTGTGTGGTTTCCCTGAAGCTGTTATTTTTGTAGGATTACAACATTTGACTTCTGTTGTAGGAGTGGTGGTTTCCCATCTTGGTTTTAGAGAGCAGCAACTGAGTTCCATTGTTAGGTTAGGTTTTATAAAATGTTAACAAATTATCAAGTCAATACTAAAATTCTAAGTATTAAAATTTATTTTATTTTTAAACTAGTCAAAGCCATTATATTTTTAAGTTTATTGCTTATAAAATAGTTATGATGTTTCTTTTTTTGGTTTTTTGCTTTGGTTTTTAGGAATACTTTAAAATACAAGTGAGGAGGTTCTTTTTCTGACTATGAGGATGTGAAACTTGGTTTCATGCCTTCAAAATGCCACTATTGTTTCAATAAGGGTTTTCAACTTTGCATGTTTCAATCTATAAATTAACATTAAGACAAAAATTCTTACACTAATAAACTTTAGGTATTATAGTGTGATTTATGCAGAATGACCTCAGGGTTAAATATTATTCCTTGGTAGTCCTTTATTTTACTCCTTTGACAGATGTTGGTTTAGTTCCCTTATCCTGATTTTGGTCAGGAATGTGTATGTGGCCTTAGTATGTGTTATGTAGGTTAGGTTCCCTTTAAATGTTAGTGAGTTCACATTTATACTTCTGTGAATTGCTCATTTTCTGTCATAACCTGGGAGTGTGGAAGGAATCTGTTCAAGACTAAGAAGGCAGGGTTTACCACAATGTTGACATCTTTCAGCTCTGGCCAAGGCAGGGAGTCTTGGTGACCACTTGTGCAACTGCCTAAAACAGATGTGATTGGTGGAATCTTACCTGCTTTGCTTTGCCTTTATATTGTCAGAATCTGCGAAAGGATGCCAGGTGTTTGGATAAAGCAGTTTCATTTTTGCTGTCTGTCCCTATCCCTACCAAATCCTTCCATGCTTTTTTCATGAGGATGGAAAGAGCTGTGAGCATGATGAAGGAGGACAATTTCAACTCTTTATATAGGCATTCTGACCTGTTTTTACCCTCATGCTCTTGGTTCATTTTTCTTCCTGTGTTACTCTGACACCTCCTTTGTGGCCATGGGACTGAATGCCTGGTGATAAAAAAACTTTCTTCCGGGTTTGGAAACTGAGTGTTGGTTAATAAGCTGAACAACCACAGTCAGTTTTTAGGAAAATTGATATATGCTATTTTGAAATAGTACTGTTAGAAAATTCCTGTTTGGTTTTGAGAAGAACTGGAATTAGATATTACTGAACAACCATATTAAATACTTGTTGTATTTTTAAGTCATTATGTGTGTTGAGTTCACTTTGCAAAATATTTTTACATTCAGTGGGTAAGTCACATGATACTGACCTCACTAGAGTTTACTTAAGTAACATACACAGTATCATCAATCTAGCTCCGATACTGTCTTCCGCAAGTAATTAAAATGGATTTGGCCTTCATATTGGGGAGTGGGTTGTTGATTTATCATACTGAAGATTTATTGTAGTGTCCAGTTACAGAGCAATCAGATTTGACTTGAAAAGTTCATTTGACCCCAGCAGCACAGTAGACACATTAATGTTGCAGGTATCGAATCCCAGCCTGGTCTGTACTGATCTTTATGAGCAGTGACCTTTTAAAAAGGATAGTAGCTTTCCTGGTCTTCTGAGTGCCTGATAAATGAGCAAATGCAAATAACCACCTTTCTGTGTTCAATTTTGCTGTTACTTGGAAAAATGTAAAAACTACCTTTTTATTAATGTAGCTAAAAATCATAAACCAACTACCAATTTTACTAATTATTCTTGGCAGTAATGTTTTAGAAGAATTAATATATTTGAACTACATATTAAAACAGCCAGGGAGGCCTTCAAAACGAAGATAGATGAACTCTTAAACATTTTGTTTAATTGTCCCTAAAGACCTGGTTTCTTTGGCCATATCACCAGTCCAAATCCTGCAAATCACTGTGTAATAAGCAGTGTTACTACAGACTACTATATTTTATTATCTCTGAATTAGAGACCACAAAAAAAAAAAAAAAGACTTGAGTTCTGCTGTTTGTTACCCAGCCAGATGGATCGCCCTTTCTGAACAGCAGCATGAGGTTTCTTTATCCTGTACCTTTGCAGATAGAGCTGAACTGTCTTGCAGTACTTTCTTCACTCTAGGTGGGTGGTGAAATCCTGCCTATCCACCTTCAGAGTACAGTTGCAGTTTCAGCTGTTTTATTCTGTCTTATGTTGCCCCTGTAGAAATACCAGCTCTCTCTTTTGGAACTGTTGCTAGCACTTGGTAAGAACTTTTCTTTTTCTACTTAACCATAATTTCGTTATTTGTGTTCATGATTTCCCCCTTTGTATTATAAAGTACTGCCTGTTAATTCATGTATCCCAGAATGTTTTAAGTATTTTGTTGACCACAAATTTGCTGAATGAATTAAATATGGATTAAATTTAAAATTGAAGTTTTTTGCAATAAGGAAAAATTTAGCTCTTAAGTTAGCATTTCTTAAAAGGTAGGCCCTAGTTCACCTATTTGGAATGTTTATTGAAAGTATAATTTTCCAGAAGCTAAAATTAGAATTTCCAGATCTGAGATCCTAAAAGACTACATTTACATTAAGTATTAGGTTATATTTCCACCAAAATTTAAAACTAGTCCTCTTAAATTATGACAGAAACTAAGAATCAATTTCAGTTTTGAGATGTTAAAAGTGTAACTAACATTAAGGTACCATAATTTTTGTACTGTAGAAAAATATTTTTCTTGCATTTAAATAATATCTTTGAAAACTGACTTATTGATTCTTAATTTTGGGTTTTGATTAATGATTTGCTCCCATAATAATTCCCTAATGTATGTAGGCTTATAGTATGAAAAACAGAGATGTAACCAGCTGAATCCATACTTGTGAAGTAGAAACTAGCACATGTGCACACTCAGTAAAGGGATACTCTTTTCCTTTCTCTCAATACTTCATATTTCCCCTCTTCAGTTATTCTTATTTTTGTTCTGTTGCATATTCAGTTTGTTTGTATTTGGAGCCTTACCCTCACCCAGCCTCCAACCCTCAACCCCACTCTCTTGCTGGAGATAGAACACAGGGCCTTGTGGATGATTGGCAAGTGCTATACCACTGAGCTGTGTCCTCAACTTTATATTTTCACCCTGTGTGTAGACTTTCCTCTTTGAGGACCTCAGAGACAAGAGTTCTTTCTTCTACCTCATACAGCGTTGTTACAGTGGCTTGGAAAAACATTTCTTTCTTTTCTTTTTCCCCCTGCTACTTGAAATCGAACTCAGGACCTTGCACTTGCCAGGCAGGCACTTGCATTGCTGAGCTATATCCCTAACCCTTCAGAAAAGCATTTCTAGGTGTGATTATTTGAGGATATTTATATATACAGTGAAATTGATTTTGTCTGTCTTGGGAAATAAGAATGTACATTTTTGTAAGATTCAATTTTAAATGAGGCTTCTGGAGAGAGACAACTTTAACTTGAGTTTTGTAATGTTACCTTAAAAACAGCCAGTATAAACAGTTTATTCTTTGTTACACCATTTTCCATAGGCATTGATCCCTGGATTGTACTTTGAGATCTGTGAATCAGTAGTAATAGATGGTGAGAAATATTAATATGACACAGTACATGAGGTATAATTTGCAGAGAAAATTTTCCGGATATAGGGGTAGTTGACTCAGTAGACTGGCTTTAAAGTGATAGACTCTTAAACTGTATCTACTCGGACACAGGAAAAATAACAGCTTTGAAAGTGTGGCTCTCTTTTTTTCTTCTTTTTTGAGTAGTGACAGGCATGTATGAATAGTGATGAATTTAGGAAAACTCCTAGGCTAGATATTATCTTGACAGTTGGTGGACAGATGCTCCTGATTTGAGTGTGAGACTGAGGTATTCGAAAGTACTTCAAAACATTCTCCTCTGCCAACGAATGTTATTTTTGTTATATTGGAATTATGTTTTTTAGCTTCTTCATAATGCTTCTTGATAAAGGACCTAGTGAAAGCTGGGTAAAATATTTATTGTACATTTATAGCATCATAACACCTACGCAGTTTTATAAATTGTTTTTTAGATCTTACTGTGACTTGTACATTGATATATTCAAACAGACCACATATATATTAACAGTTTCACCATCCACATTCTAAGTGAAAATAACAAATGTTGAAAGTGACTGATAATTTTGAAAATGGGTGCTCAGACTTACTTTCTTCATTATATGAGAAGTACTACTTTCTGGATGAGGTTTCTTTAGTGATAATTTGTTTTAATATTGCTCATTTCTAATATACAATATTTAAGATATAATTTGTTGATATTTTCTTTAGTTGAATTTTTATTGAAAATAATGAATCTTAATGTTGTTTCTCTGCATTTAGAAAGAAAATTTTTATCTTTTCCAGTGGAGGTTTGGCAGGTTATTCTCATCCAGGCTCTTCATTTTGGAATATATTTATCCTGGTAGTCTGGAAGAGTTTGTTGACTTTCTTGTGTAATGAAAGGGCATTCATTGACTTTTTTTTTTTTTGTACCGGAGATCGAACTCATGACCTTGCACTTGCGAGGCAGGTGCTTAGGCTGCTGAGCTAAATCCCCGGTCCTTCGTTGACTTTATTTAGCCTTTGGTCTGGAGGTGTGCTGATCATTGGAAATGGTAAAGTTCTGTGACTAGACAATACCTTTGTAAAACAAATTTTGGTAATTATTTTCTTTATTAGCATTTAATGCACATTCAAGCACCACTAATGTATAGAATATGATTCAGAAATGTTAGTTTAGATGGAATTACTTTAATGGAATTATTTCAGTATACTCTATGTGACTTCTGCAGTGGGTACCTCTCACAGTTTCAGATGTAAGCGTAATGAAATAAAAACTTAAATCAGCAGTGTAGCACTTCTAACAAGAATATAGAAGATATGTCAAAATATATGGATTGTTTTTAATGTTAACTATTTGATTCATGAGATTAATTAATACTTGCTGTGACATTTTAAGCTGAATGAATTTTGGTTACTGTAAAGTTAAAATGTATGCATTCATCTTCAAAATACATTTAGAAATTTGGAATTTTTGAAGCTTGATTCTTTTAGAGATTTTATGTGTAATACTTTATAGAAATTTAAATATAATAGAAAAATTGAAAATTATGATGTGTAAGCTACTTTTATCTCCTAGTCAAAAATGATCTTTTGGGTACTCTTACCTCTGATTAACTTTGTTCAAGAGCAACAGAAAGCTTTATCTAATGCTATGCTATTTTCCTTTAGTACTGGTATTCTTTCATTCTGTAAATACAAAGTATCAAATAGATAAGTATTACACTGGAACAATACGTATCCTAGATTTATTAGCCACATAACCATTTTCTCCAAGCCTTGCTTGGGAACTGTACTTGTTTAGGTATTGTCTTGAGCAGTGCTCTAGCAGTAAATTCTTGTACTGAATAAATTGTATAAAATTGTCTTTTTTGTATTTCCTGTTACCTTAAATTAACAGAAAATATAAATCTAAAAATGCAGTTTTCATTCATCCTGTAATTAAATAATTTGAACTAGTAAATGGTTAATTCTCTTTTTTTCTCTATGATGTAATAATATTAAGAAAAATTAAAAATTACAGAAGTACAATGTATTTATATTTGGTAACTTTTTGCCAGTGGAATGTATTGCAGTATATACTTTAAAAGCATGACTGTGGGTGTTTATTTTTCTGAGATATACACCTTGAACTCGGAACAGTTGGAGTATGTGGAAGATATATATAAAGAAGGACAAAAGCTGCTTGCATTTTTATTAGATCCAAATTACATTAACCCTTAGAACTAATCTCCTCAAATGTGAAGAGAGTCCCCTTCATTAACTGGTTTCATTCTAGAATGTAGGCAACATGTGATATTATTAGGTCATCTTTATACCAGAGCAATCAGGCTAAGTCAGTTGAGATGCTATTTAGGAGAATTATTACAAAATTGCATGTAATACGGTAAAATGTATGAAGATTATATTTCTCTTTCGCAAATGTTGACACTATCTCAACTAGAATTTAGAGTTAGAAACAGACTGCTTTCATTCTTCCCTCACTTCCCATCCTTTCCCTTTTTCCTTTCCCTTCATTTTCCCTCTGTTTCCTTCTCTCCCTTTCATTCTTCTGTTTTGTAAATATACATAAACATAAAATTTACTGTTTAATCCTTTTTAGGTACCGTACATAGTTTTTATTTTTTAGGTGTCTCTCATGACACCTAGAGAGTTAAATAAGAATTTAAAAACTTGCAATAATTTTTTAATATAGTAACGATTGGCTAGTTGTTCCCTAAATTCATTTGCACATGCCACTTCTACCCTATCTCCTGCCCTAGCAGGGATCTGGGCTCCTTTTCCCAGCCTTCTGGAAGTTAGGTGTGTCGTAGACTAAGTTCCAGCTATTCAAATGGAGTACTCAGCATGGCAGTTAATGCTTGCCATTTCCAGGTTTGCTTATAAACATTTCTTGTGTTTGGTCGTCTTTGCCTTTGTCCTTCTGATCACACTCATTAAACCAAGGAGCTGGCAGAGCCTCTTGAAGGACAAAGTCTGAGTCACTGAATTACTACCTGGTCCCTGAAACATCTGAGAAGGAACATTTGTTTGAAATTTTTATCAACTGAAAGTAAAACTTTCATTTTGTTAAGCTGTTAAAGACTCATAATTTATTTCTCAGCAGCCAGAATTACTTTCACTAATACACTCAACAGTAGTTACAGTGAATATAGTTCACTCAAAGTTTAATTTTTATTTGTTAAGAGTTATAACTAAGAGTCAAGAAAACAAATTTAAACTGAGGAGTGAGAAATTGAGTGTGACTCCAGTTTGAGAAAGTGTTGTGTGGAATTGAGTGAGAGGAGATAAAGGACAATGAGAAAAATGTAGAATGTAGTGTTAGGGATTTGATATCCTCTCCCCACCCCCAAAGCCTTAAGAGACAGGAGTCACAGTGAGAAATAAACATTAAGAGCAATGCTCCAGAGTTGGAGGAGTAGGGGACATGAAACTGGAAAAATCTAGTCTCCAAGAGTTAGGTTTTCAAAGGAATTTCACGTGCAATTTGGGAGTAAACCCCCCCCAATATAATAACTATTTAACATATACTATTCAGAAAAAGGTAGAATGGTTAAATGAATAGAATGGCAAACCTATATCTCTTGTGTGCTGGAATTTAGATTCTTTATTTCTCCAGTGAGTCATTCTCTTGGGTACAGTATTATGGTTGTTTGATATAGGTACATATAAAATCAGTATATTGTATTTTTGCATTGCCTAAAAAGAGGTGAAATTTACTTATTTTGGATTTGTGAAATATTGAATATAGTACTTTAAAAGGAAAAATTCAGTTTATTTTACTTACATTCTTCATATTTGCAATTGATGCCATATAACCATTTGAGCCTCAAAACCGGATTTTATCAGGTAGTAGCTACGAAGATAAGTAAAATATTTGTGACTTAGCTGTTTAGAGAAAATGTCTGTGACTTAGCTCTTTAGGGATCCTTTAAAGTGATGAATTAGTAATAGGTATAAATTAAAAGAATACTGTTTCTAATTTTCATCTCCTGTATAAATAATAACAGAAAATACGTAGAGTCATTGATTTAGCAACACTCACCACCCACATTCTAGCAATGGCTAGAAGTGGGGATTTTCTTACTCATTGTTTATAACTGTTTCCTCTGTAGATGAAATTCTCTGTACTGTTTGGTAAGAGACTAGCCCAGTTGAGTCCTGGTGTTTTTGGTGTGGATGCAGTTGCTATCCCTAGTTGAAGAAGAAAGGCAGACTTTCTTCTTGTGCCTGGCATCCAGTGTAAAAAATAATGTACTTCTCTTTTACTTTATGCCTACTCTCATACTTAACAGTGTAGAGGTTCACAGGTATGTTGTATATTCAACACAAATATATTCTGATTTTTAATTTAGTTTTAAAATAGCAGAGCTATTAAAGGCAAGTTGAGATTCGTAAGATTTCATTCAAGTATAAAAGAGTGCATGCTTTTTTAAAATATAAATTGGCTGGGTAGCACTGGACCTGAGGTCAAAAAACTGTTGTATGGGCAGCATGCCTCTTTGCAGCTCTACAGTTTGATCTCCAAATACGTAAAATTATAATATCCTGGCAGCTTAGTGTTGAAAATGGCCTAAGTGGCAATTTGTTACAGCCTGTTACTCAAAACCCAAATTTCTTTGATAATGTCTCTGAGGGATGGTCATCCAAGTGATAGGAAGCTCAGTATCCCTCTTCTTTCATCAGATATGGACAGCTCTTTGAGACTCAAGTTAAATATCTCCATGGTATTCTTTGTGTATTATCTACAAGAGAAGAGAAAGCATTATTTCAATTAGTAGGTACAGCTTTTCCAACTAACTGACTTACTAGCATTCGTATTGATAATTTATTGTGATGAACTAAATTCCAAATCCCTGAAAAAATAAATGTTAAACCAAAGTAAATACAAAGTAACTTTTTAGATCCTTACTTGTTTTTCAGTGCTTCTAATATAACCTGGTCCTGAAAATTAAAAATCTTGAGCACAATTGAAAAGCCACTAGACATGATCCTTCTTAAAAATGTACAATAGTACAAACGGTAGTAGTAACCAAGTGTCTTTAAAAAGTTGAAATTATATGGAAGTTACTTTTATGCTTCTGCCACAAGATTAGTGTTACTTAATATATTATGTGAAAACTGCTCACTAGTGTGAAAACTTGACATGTTTTTTGTACTAATTGTAAACCACATATTCACATGAGTCCTGTCTGGATACCTGGAAAGTTTAGTAATCATACAAAAATATAAATCATCTGTTTCATAATTTTTTGTTTTCTTGACGTATATAGTGATTTCTTCCACAGAGCCTTTGATAACTAGTAATTTTTGAACTGCTGAGATTAATCCAGGAAACTAGACGTCTTTTTACTATCCCCCTTTCCTTCTTCCCTCCTTCCTTCTCACTTTCTATGAAGTCTATCCCTCTCATGTCTGAGTGTGCTAGAGATACTAGTTATTTATTGCTCCATCCAGAGCTCTTTCTACCCTTAACAACAGGAGGGTTAGATATTCCTGCCCCAGGCAAGCTGATTCCTGAACGTACCACCCACGAATTCCTGTAAGGAATTGGGGAGATCAAAGACTGAATAGCTAGGAGATAAAGTGAAGCCATAATATGTATGTCAGAATTAGAATGCCAGTAAGGGTTAGGCAAGCTGAGTTTATGAGGGCACAAAACCTGTGAGCAGACTGAAAAGTTAGTGGGTAGGGTAGAAAAAAGTGTATGGCAAGTGCAGAAAACCTGTTGAGAGATGCATCTAGCCTTGGAAGAGGAAAATAACAGAGACAAAGCCTCAGACTTCACAGATTGCCTGAACAAGAAAACGGGATGTGAGTCCATCAATTTCCAGATCTTACTTGTGCAAGGTCTACCTATAAAACTCCTTTTCCTTAGATGAGGAGAGCTACTCTTCTTCCAAGTAAGCTATTGTAATAGTGGCCTCAGTGGGGCATTGTTCCCTGTAGCTGAAAGCGCTCTACTGAGGTTAAAGACAAATATTAGGTATATCTTTGGCTCAGGTCTGCCCTATGACTACCCTAGACACTCTTTTCTTCCTAGTCATCCTTACAAAATGTTAAGTAATCTTTTTTTTAACTTCTGGACCCTCAAATTTAAAAGTTTCATGAATGTATTCTCATTGCTCAGCTTGCTTTTATTAGAGAAATGAAGTTTATTGTAAACTGACACATTGCTTGAATTTCTACTGAGGAAGTCCATATGAATATGTTAGTTATCTTGCATTTCAAAAGTCCTGGGTAAGGGTTTGCTGTCAGTTAGTATATCAGTAGACCACTGCAGTCTTTTTTTTTTAGTGGTGTGTCACAACTTTTGAGCAGATATTTGCAAGTATTGAGGATTATAAAATGTTATAAATTGTTTGGTACTTGTTGGAACTATGAAGTTTATTTTATCACATTTAATAAGAAAATATCAATTTGTCACTTTTGTAACAGATATGAGCTCTTAAAAGATACATTGTAGGTAAGTCAAAACATAAGATTGCTTGCCAGACCTGTTATTCTGTAATTCAGATTTATTAACTTTCTTTTACAGCTTTGTCCTGTTTCAGTGTAGTTCTGCTCATTTCTCCTTGGATAAAGGATTGTTAGAGTTGCAATTTTCAAGGAAAGCATTCTTCTTAAGAAATTGTCCTCTTGGCAAATGCTTCTTAATAGAAGATGCTTTAAAACTAACTTTTAAAAATCAAAATAGTAATTAATTTTTTTGCACTTATCTCATTGACAATGCAAAATGGTTTCAGATAGTTTAGAAATTGTTAGCTTCAGTTAAGAAAAACTTGATCAAATGCTGTTACATTTTAGAAGTCAAGTCCATCCTTACTGCATTACATTTTCAGGTATTATATTCACTCTTAAGTATTATAACTAATTGGGCCTTTCAGCTGCAAACATATTCTCGGCTTGATTTTCCTCAGTAAAATCAAGTTCTTGTTTCTCCACTAAGATAAGGCTTTTTATAATTATGTAATAAAGAGATGAGTCATTTAGTCACATCTTTGAATCTGTCTTCTTAACAATGTTATATCCTCTCCATTTAACCAGAATGATTATTATATAATGTTTCTGTGCACATTTTTAGAGAAGGGAACCCCTCCTTCCCCCCAGTAGATCAATCCCTTTTCTGTTTAACACCAGATAGGGCCATGACCTTGTTAGTACAATAGAATTCACCTGATTTGAAACTATAGCCTCGGACATGTGTTGCTGGTCACATATTTCCCAAACAAAATGTCTGTGTATGTCAAACCAATTATGATCCAACACACAAAATTTTTAGTGCATTGTAAAGCAGTATACAAAAGTGAAGTGTTTTTTATCGAAGGTAAATTGGTTGTATGGTTCAATACAGGTATTATTAAGGGAAGACACTATACTAGTAGTAAGTGATAAAGTTTAAATTCCATATTCAGTATGGGAAATTATCACTAGTACATGTTGGATGGGATTTCTTGTTCCTTCTGAATGTAGTTGTTTAATTTGCTGTGTAATGTCACAATTTCCTAGAGGAGTATTGGGGTGTTATTTCCATTTATGTATTTTCAAAATATAGATTACTTCAAGCTTTAATAGAGACTTGAGTTCTGGGTTGAGCTAAAGGTTTCTTTAAATATCTTACCTTTAATGTGCCAAAAAATATTAATTAGAAAGATGTTTATGGTCACATATGAATTTTAGTAATTCAGTGCAGTGCTATACTTCACTTGATGTTGAAGGATTCCCAGGAGGAAGGAGCTGTGGTTGTGTCAGGCAGGGTTTTTAGAATGTAGTTTGTAGTAGGTAGATGCGTAACATTTTTATTTGAAGGGGCATAGCTGGCATTATAACAAATTTACTTATGTTTAGATTACTAAACCAAACTTGCAATTTTTTTTTTTTTTTTGGTCAAAAATCATTTTGAGTAGTGGTAAGCAATGTACTAATGCTATTTAGGTCTTTTTTTCAAACAGTAAGCAGTTTTTTAAAAACAGAATTTTGAAGTAAACAAAAGATTGTCAGTTATGTTTAGAATTTTTTATACATGTAAAAACTTTTCTATATTGTATAATCCTCCCTGTGCTTAGCACAAGTTTTGCCACATGGTACTTAATAATTGTTTAATAACTGAGTGCAGAGAATTTGTTGAATAAAAATTAGGACACTTGCAAAGAGATTATGTGTAGATAGATGTGAATTACATATGTACATGAGTGAAATCAAATAGATTATCTTAATGAAAGATCATTTCTGTGGTGATATAATGTCTTTGAAATTGGTATGTAGATATCTTATAAAAGTTATGGTTAATTGTGTTGAAGTTTTCAAATATTCTTACTTTAACTTAGAAATCAATGAATCTGTGTTCATTACTTTTTTATTGAGTTAAGGAAAAACATTTTATGAAGTGGATACATTGTTTAATTTTGTTTTGCGTTTTACTAGATTGCAGTGCAAGGCTGATAAATTAAACCTAGGCAGTTAGGTTGCTAATTACACACAACTTCTCTTGAGTATCAGATATTCAAATCCATTTTATGAATATGGTAGAGAGAATAACAACTGTAAAACAAAGCAGTGTGCATGTAAGTGACTGTTAGCGTGCATTTCAGAAAGGATAAATGCTCACCATATGGTACAATTACTGTGTCCAAGTTTTCAAATTAGCTTCTCTCATCCTCCTTATTACTGTCTTTAAAAAGAGAGGAAAAAACCCAACATGATTTATCTACTCTGCAGCAGAACTCTTGACGCAAAACAGCAGCCCAGTTCTGTCCAGTTTTTTTCTGCCTTAGCATAATAGAGGCTGTCGGACTTTTTTATACTAATTACTGTGTGAGCCTCAGATGAACCCCTTCAATTCACAGGGCTTTGTTAAGGGAGGAGCTGTCAATGTGTCTGCCCGTTTGCAGCTGTGCTGTGGCTTTAGCTTGCTTAACATTATGCTGCTTTTTAGACTTGACAGAAGGGATTTTTTTTTTTTTTTTTATTAAGGCAAAGCAGCCTTGTAGCGAAATGGTTTAAGCAGCTGCATTGTAGGGAAGCACAAAGAAGTTATTATTGTGTCTGTTAAGGGGGGGGTAGGATGGAGGGGGAGATATTCGGCTGCTGTTGATGCCGATTGTTGACTTGCCATCTGCCAGATAGGGAGAAGAAAAAAATGACAGCTCCAGCAGGGTGTTCAAGAGGTTGTTTGGAGAGACGCATAAACATGTGCAGATGTCGAACTGAATAATGGCTAGAACTTGAGATGGTTTATGATGCTGCTGATGTTTGTGCATATACAGAATGAATGTATGTGTGGATTTGGTTAACCAAGGGTACATACTAATTATCATTGTTTTCCTGCATGCCCCCTCCCCTTATTTAGTTAATTAGTTTAGAGTTTAATACTTCCTCTTCCCACCCTTATTCACGTCTAGTTTGAGAAAGCAAGTTCTTTTAATGACAATACAAACTTTCTTATTTCTGTATATAGATGGTAGCAAATCAGTTTGGTTCATTTTAGATGTGAGCTAATAACTGGTAACAGGTGCTTTTGATTAAGTAGTCAGTTGAATTGCTTGTAACGTACATATTAAGAGTTTAACACTAGCCAGTAAACTATCATTTGAAACTGGGTTAGTTTTGTAGCCTACCTCTAGGGATGAATTAGAGAATACCAAATTTATTTTACTAATTCCATAATACTTTGATGCTTTTCTGAAGCTGTTTTACTTCTGAAGCAAAGTTATATGGTAACCTGGCTGTTTTGGTTAATACTCTTTCTTGTTTGTCTTTCCCTATAACTGATGGACCTGCATTTTCATCAAGCATTAATGAGTTGGTTATATATTTCCTTTGGTCCATTTTTCTCATTAGAGGTTTAATATATCTGAAATGATTTTAAATACTATGATAATATTGATGTTTAGGTATAGGCAAGTGCATTTATTTAACTGTCCATTTTATTTCTCTGACCTTGAAAAATTGAGAAGTAATGTTAGAATCTTTCAAAGATACTTTCTGCAGTTCCTCAAATTTTTGTAAAATTTCAAAACTAATTACAATATGAATGAAATGACTAGAAAATGAAAAGAGGTCCTCTGACTGGTTTTTTTTTTTTTTTTTGGTTTTGGTTTATTTAATAAAAAAGAAAATGTACAGAATTATAGATTGTTCATTTTAACTTTTGGTAAATTCATGTTTTCCTAAGATGTTTAAGAGTTTGTTGCATAATTATAAAGCAGAAGTGTCTAAAGTGTGATTGAAAAGCCAACATACTTGACAGAGCTTTATGTGAAGAGTAACATCTTTCTGAAAGGATGGTTTTCTGCTCTTTATAAAGAAATAGGGACAAGTTCAGTATCCAGAAAAACTTTTTCACTGTCAGTTCCCTTCCAGTGACTCTGATCTGTGTTTTCTAAAAAAAAGGGATAGACCTCTCCTTCATCTTCTGTATTTTTTCTTTTATTTAGAAGGCCATGAATAGGTCCATATTGGTCTGTATATTATGTACATATATTTATAGCTTGATACTCAATCCTGATGTTCCTTCTAAATTTAGGGCAAGCAACTCACTTTTCCAGGTAGAGGTGTTCTTAAAGCAAGAGTGGTTTGCCAGTGCTAAGGATGTTAATAACCAGCTGACAGCCAGCTTGTCTGTGCTTTAGTAGTCAAATATTCTCTTTAGAGCCTTGCCAAATCTTAGTAGTGCAGACAAGTGTACATAGTATGATAGTTGAAATATTAAAGGCATTTAAAGTTACTTAGGCCAGATTTAAATATCAGTTAAACCTAAATAAGTGAATTTAAGAAAGTCACTGAAATGTGAATTTCTTCTTCTTTTTAAAGGAGAAAACTGCTGTTAAAGAATTTTGAGAGAAGTAATATTGATTGAGATGATATACCTGGAATATTGGGAGAAAATTTAATAGTAGCTGGTAATAATATTTTTGTTAGGTGTTAGTGAAAGTCTAGAGGTCTGCAGTTGGAGTATTCATTTAATGCCCTGGCTATTGCAAAATGAGCATACATAGTTCTAGGGACTGTTTATGGGAACAATCACAAATACGAGGTTTTGTTTTGTTAATTTAGTGACATCAAATTATTTCATAAATCTGGAGGGAAAGTGATGGATTAAAGGCAGAAATGGAGAAAACCATTGAATATAAATTCAGTGGTGTGGTGTGAATGGTTATTCACTTAGTTTTTGTCTTTTATCCTGTAAAACCATTTTTCTACTTAAATTCACTATGATATTGTTTTTAATTCTTTCAGTAGCAATATAATTTGGAGCTACAATTTTCTTTACTATGGCAGTACTTCAGCTGTATTTGGGTTATAATCATTTTTAACAAAAGATTTTAGAACACATTATAATTAACAAATATAATGATTCTAGTGACTAAATATTAAAAACTTTGCTTGTTTCCTCATTGAGTTTTAAAGCATTATTTGATTGCCAGGGCTCTTTATTGTGCAGATGAGGAAACTGATCAAGCTCTGTAGGAATGAAAATGCTGAGATAAGCAAAACTTTTCCTGGTGTGAAGAAGTGGGTTTGGTTGATCTGAGGGGTTGAGGAAATACAGTAGAGTATGATTAATTTCCAGTAGGGATGTAGGTGGTGGTTTGGTGAGGGTTTTTTTTTTTTTTTTTTTGGCAAATTGTTTCTTTAGGCATTTGTCTATTAAATACTGTTCAGTAAATTTGGATGCTGAATTAAGGGATAATATTGCTAGGAGAGCTGTGTAATTCAGTATCTTGAGGGGCTTTTAGGACTAGGTATAGAGACTAGGCTTATAGGACTAGGTATAGTGGAAAAATATACTCTATTTTGAATGCAGTCCATTTTAATTTAAGGATATTTTAATGTTTAATGGCACAAGTGATGGATACCAGTATTCATACACTGATAAAGTTACAATCTGATTCTTAACAATGGCAGATTTGCAAAAGGGAATTCACATAACAAAAAAAGTAAGGATATCTGATAATCTCATAATCTATAAACTTGTATCTCATAGATGAGGATTTAACTATTTAAAAACCTATGAGGCATTTTTGTAATGAATGAAAACTTGTACTTGGTGCATTTTTCAGGATTGCATAACAAAAAACAGCTTTAGTTATTTCTAGCTTTAATAATACATAGATGTACTTGAATTGTGCATCAGAAAAATCTTATATGAATAGTAGTTTTTAAAAATACTGGCCAGTATGTTGAAAACAGACTATTTCACTGTCTGACATATTCTTTAAGGCATCTTGCGAAATGTTTTGGCTTAAAATTTTTAATGTGTTTTAGTTTCAAGAAAATCTGATTAAAGTTGTTGGTACACTCCATAGCACTTTTTAGAACAGAAGATGATTAAGATACAATGGCAGGAAAGGCATAAACCGTGAAGTTTGTTAGGTTTTTGGCTAAGCCAGTCACTTATTTGTTTGAGACTGAAACACAGCAGAAAAGTTTATAATTTTATACTTTCAAGTTTAGATTGCAGAGCAACAGCTGTTGTTTCCTGGCATCTTTCTGAAGAGATATTTAAACTTAAATACTGTGTGTGTGTGTGTGTGTGTGTGTGTATTTATTTATTATAGAAAAGAATTTTATAAAATGACCTTTCCCTTTCTCAGTTATCTGTATGTTCTGTTGACTTTTAAGAGCTCAGTTTTCTTTTTGTTGTAATAAGAAAAGATTTGGAATTTAGTTTTTTGTCCTTAAACTGTTCATGATACTGTATGCTTTGAGACTAGTACTGTTTAATTCTTGCAGTACAGATTTTAAAAACCTAATGTCCTCAAGGTTATGCTGGATACTGATACAGATCCAAGTAGAGAACATGCTTTATAGGTAAATGGATACAACTTGAGACCATACTCCTAAGTGAAGTAAATCAGACTCACATGTGTCAACATCGTTTTGTCTTCCTAGTGTGAGAAGCTGAAAGACTAAATAAGATCCAAAATGTAAATAGATATTGTGAATTGGGAAGAAACAGTTCAAGAGGAAAGAGAAACTGGAATGGAAGAAAGGAGAAAAGGAAGGAAAAAGGAAAAATAAATAAATACACACACATACAAAATAGTTAAAATAGTTATACTACTAATTACTGTTCACTGAAAAGAAAGGTTGTGCCTATGTTGTTTGCTTTTTCATGCCTATATCCTATAATATGAGCGACTATTTTGAAGATAACAATACACAGTGTAGTAGCCATTATTAGTCTTCTAAAATCTTGTTTTGAACTTTTGTACTATTGTTTTTGTTTTTTCCTTTAAAAGAAAAAAGAATATGTTGTAAGTTAGTTTATATAGAAGCAAGAACTTTTCTTAAAACTGAATTTAAATCTACATAAAGACACATTTCTTCTAAATGGCAACCATATACAGGTGATCTTTGTAGAAGTGAATTTGCTATTTAATTGTAGTACTTTTTAAGACTGTACCTCAATGAGTCACTATTTTAAGCTAGTTTTTTTTTTATAGGGTTAGTGATGTCAATATTTAACTTGGGTAAACACCAATTAACTTATCTGTAAAACTAACATAAAGATTACATTTTTTTTTTTTGGTACTGAGACTTGAACTCAGAACCTCAAGCTTGCCAGGGAGGCGCTGCACGGTTGAGCTGTATCCCCAGCCCCTGATTAGCACTTTTTATGTTTTTAAGTTAAAGCCCTGTTACATAATTGGATTGTATAGGGTTAGTTGTTTGTTGTTTTGGAAAGTCTTTGTTAAGTGAATCGTATGAAACATTTTTTCTACTTCTTATGATATAGGTAAATAATAAAATACCTAGTGAGTATTGACTTAGATAATAGAAAGTAAATTTATAGTCCTTATGCCATGTGAAGATTTTTCACACTTTCAAATTAAATTATGAAAATTAGGGTAGTGCTTTGACCCTATACTGCCAGCTTGTCATTTGTATTATCTTTTATTAAGAAATGAGCAGTTTATAACAAATGAGCCTATTGACTTTTGGCTGCTAGAAGAAATCCTGCAGCTAAATGTTAATATTTGTGACTATTTTATCTTTAATGACTAAGTGCATATTCTAATGTCTCACAATTTCTTAAAAAGATTCTGCAGAGAGCATCATAGGAATTTAGTATTTACACAGTACAAAATCATTTCTCTAACTTTGCATTTCATTGTATTTTGGATGACTTCCATAATATGAAGCTTTAAAGCATTATTTTCCTGAATTCTTGGTTTTTAAGAAAACTTCTGTTTAAAGTTACTAGAAACATTTGAAATGCATTTTTATGCTTGTAGAGGTACAAATAATGATGAAGGCACATATATTTATGTATAATGAGCCAATTCCAGGTTTTTTTCCAAATTTTTATTGCATTGGTAGGTAAACGTTGCTGATATTTCTATGTGTTAGGTAATACTGCCCTCAGAGGGCCAAGGTAAGTAAATTCATTTTTAACATTGAAAAGCCGCTTTTCTGGCATTTCTCTGATCTGTAAACTTATTTAGGGGAAAGAGAATGAGTTTATTTGAATAATCAGTGTTTGGTTTATGGTTGCATTTCGTTAATTTTTTCTTCCAATTCTTTGAAAAATATGAAATTATGTGTACATTACAAATTGATGACAACATTTAAGCACACTTACTTTTTTTCTAAGAAAATGGTAACATGATTGGCCATAAATTGCCATGTTTAATGGGTTTGCAAAGAGAATAAAAAAATTACCTGGGAAACTTAAGATTTTATTTGTATTTATTTTGCTTTTTGTGTTTTTGATAGTAGTTATTCTAGTACCCAAAATTATTTGAAGCCATACTTTTGAATATGGGGGGGGGTTTAAAACAAGCATATATGCCCTTGAGTTTTATAAACTGGAGCATAATCACATCTTTAAAATACAAATCAAGAATAATTTCTTCAATGGACATGCAATAGTTACATATAAATACACCAGAAGTTGAAATATACTATTATTCTTTAAGACTTTTAAAAGCCTAATGTTAGGGCCCAGAATATAGCTCAGTGGCATAAGTGCCTGCCTGGTAAGCACAAGATCCTGAGTTCAGTCCCATTTTTTTTTTAAGTCTAATGTTATGTTTTATAATGTCATAGAGTTCAGAGTATTTAGATTAAATGATGGTTAACTTGTGCAATAAAAAACAGTGGAAAAGACTTGATGTCACAATAATGAGATCTGTCCTTCACTTTTTTTTTGTAGGTAGTAACTTTTTTATGTGATAAATTGAAAGAAACATTAAAAAGTTAATAGTAAAATCAATGAATTGCCTTTAATATTTATTCTTCTAGAGTTCCTTGATGGCAAATTAAGAAAGGATTTTGTGTGCCAGGACTGTCAGTTTTTATCTAGATGTTTCAGTTGGTTAAGCATAAGTGACGTGCAGTTCATTATTAATAATAATAAAGGAAGAAAATGGGACTTAATGTGAATATCAAAAAATTGAAAAATTCCTTCAAATAGCCAGTACCTACTTTGTTCAACTAATGTGGAGATAATCTGGGTGAGCGCAATAACTAACTACTTTATTTTAAAAACTAATATATTGCATATATTAAGCAATTTATTTCGTAAATTTCTTCTGATTGGTTTCCTCAAGCCATTCTATAAAATATTTTGGTAACAGATGTTTATGTAATACTTACTGTGAGCCTGGTGTTGTTCTGTGTGCTTTGTAAATATTAATTTATCTCTTCCTTACTATTGTCCCCATTTTCTAGAAGAGGAAGCTGAGGCACAAAGAGATTGAATAGCAGAACTGGCATTTGAACTGAGGCAGTTTAGCTTCAGGATGGCCTCCCACCCGCTGAAGAATACCACTTTACATTTGGAAGCACAAGCACAGTGATAATAGTAGGATTTTGTCCCTCTAAGTGGATCTCCTTGGCAGTCCCAGTTCTGCCCTTCACTAGCTGTTCTTTTTATCTTGTAGCCTATTGTGGCTGGGTGTGAACTGAGGACACTGTAGCACCCATCTCTAGTGTTAGTGGAAAGATCTCCTGAGGGTAAGGCCTGAGCACAGTGCTTATCTGTGGACCATTAGGTTTCCTCCTTCTACCTCACCACTTTGTTCTTTCACCACTTAACTTGTCCTGATGCAAGTCTCAATCAGGGTATTGTCTAAGGAGAACAAAAGTGGGAAGAGAGGAGGTAAAGGGGGTGTGGATTCACCCTCAGAATAGTAGAGTTCATGGGTTTGATGCATTGACATTATAGGTTCCATATGACTATAAATTCATTATGAGGATCTTAAGGGAAAACTTTGTGCTGCTTTATTTTTATTCTATCAGGCAGTGGTGATGAACCTAAGGCACGTGTGTCACAGTGGGTTATTTGCATCATTGAAAGCTCTAAAACGTTCCCTATCACTGCTGCAAGGCAGTGATTTTAATACATTGGTGGCATGGGTAAGTTGAGTCACCCGAGAGTTTCTCCAGCTGGTATAGGTCTCCCCTGCCTAAGGAACAAGCCCTACAACCTGGTCTTCCAGTTCCTAATCACTGCTTTAATGAGACGACCATTATTGCATATTGGATCTATCAGGTGTGTGCTGATGCGAATTAAATTGAGCTACATTGTGTTATAGTGATATTTCTGTTTAAAAAAGCTTTTCTGACATGGGTATAGTCCCTATTTTGAATATTGATAGGTTTATTTATTCAATTAATGGCTATTGCCAGCCTGCTTTGTGGTAGGTACTGAAATAACATGCTAATTAGGTTTGTGGTGAGAGCATATTGCTTCTGTATTTGATATTCATTAAGGTTCTATACTGCAGTGTATTTATAATGTGGGATGTTACATTGATTTAAATATTGAAAATATAGTATGATAAAAACAAAAGAAAATCTAATAAGGAAGTTATAACATTTCTGGTGAAATCGTCTTTCTAAATGGCCTATTTTTTTTTTTTTTTTGCAATAGTATAAAATTCCATGCCTGTACTTTGTTCAGTTCAGGGTAAAATTGGAGACTTTTTGCTGTAATGCAGGAAGCAAATAAAAAAGAAAGTTCAGCTTTCATAGTCTATCAAGGACATAAATGTAAGCAAAATAATAATTTAGCTCACATTTAACCCAGCAGGAAGTTGAGTACAGATTGAGTAATTCCATACAACATATCTTCTACTATGTAAACTAGTCTTTCGGTTTATTCTTCATCAAATTGCCAAGAGGCTATTTTCTGTGGGATAGTTTGTGAGGATGCTTTCTCCTCCTCCACCTCTCCCTGTTGCCCCTCCTCCTCTTTCCCCATTTTCTTTCTCCCTTTCCCCTAGCTCTACTCCCCCAGTAACATTTAATACTATAGTTCTATCAGAATATTCTTATATGTAAAAAATATAAATATATATTTATATTTATATAAATATAAATATATATTTTAAAAGTATCACTTTTTGATTTAAAGCGTAATGTTTCCTAAAAACAAAGGGATCCAGGATTTGATTAGCCAATTTACACAATATGATCAAAGAAACTCAGAATTCTTAGAGGTAGTTGGTAATTACTTTTCCCAGACAGTTTCTGGAAGGCAGAGGACAATGGTAACACAGATAAAGTACTGATGACAGACCAGTCATATCAGTATTTTAGAGAAGTTGGCTTTCTAACATCTGTGATATTCAGTGCATAGGTATTTTTCTCATTACTGCTTTAACTTCAGAGCAAAATATGGATCCTAGCCTTCTTTAGGAAGTAGATATAAAAACTATATTTAATGTACAAGTGACAAGTTCATACATTATGCAGTAGAAGCAAAATTTCCTAAGTATAATATACTTTTCAAAATAATCATGCAGGAACATATGTGGTAAAGCAGAGGAATATAGATACAGCTGGAAAGCTTTTACAGCATCTTCGAAGCCCAACACAAAATCAGCAGCATTGTAAACAACTTCCATGTGGCTGGTCGCAGTGGTGATGTTGACCAGTTCAAGGCAGACAAATCTCTCAAAGATGAGTGGGTATAGGGCCTCATTTTGGAATCAAGGCAGCAGTGAACCAAAACTCTTTCATGAAATATTAAAGGATCATATGCTGATATCCTCCCAGTCACTTCTGTTACAGTAATGCATCAAACCAGCAAATATTGAACACTCTTCTCTCAAGTTATAAAGGTTGCTGTTTGGAAATGCCAAGGAAGAAAGGAGTTTGCCATCACACACTGTGACATTTTGGAGTGCCTGAAATGATGGGAGAAATTGCTAGAGATCTATCTATCTTTCTTTCTTTCTTTCTTTCTTTCTTTCTTTCTTTCTTTCTTTCTTTCTTTCTTTCTTCCTTCCTTCCTTCCTTCCTTCCTTCCTTCCTTCCTTTCTCTCTCTCTCTCTCTCTCTCTCTCTCTCTCTCTCTCTCTCTCTCTCTCTCTTTCTTTCTTTCTTTCTTTCTTTCTTTCTTTCTTTCTTTCTTTCTTTCTTTCTTTCTTTCGACATGTGGCCTTGCCATATTGCCCAGGCTGGCCTCCAACTTCTGGGCCTAAATGATCCACCTACCCCGGCCTCCTGAGTAGCTGGGACTATAGGCACTCTATATCACATCCAGTTTCCTGTTTCTCACCTCATCCCCTTTTCCTCCATTGTTCCGTTCTCATAGTTGCCTGTGAGACTTACAAACTTCATGAGGTAGACTATGCCTGCAGTCATTCATTGCTGCATTCTTAGTGCTTCTACATATTTTAAAACTAATTTTTGTTCAAAAAACATGTCTTCCATCAGTGGACTACATCAGTGAATCGCACAGTTTATTTATTTTTGAGACAGGTCTTCCTGTGTAGCACAGGCAGGCCTCAAACTTAGATCCTCCTTCCCCAACTTCCCAGTTGGTGGGATTACAGGCATGTGCCACCAAGCCTCGTTTGTTTATTTTGAGACAGGGTCTCACACAGTTCCCTGAGTTGCCCTGGAGTTTCAGATCCTCCTATCTCAGCTTCCCAAGTAGCTGGATTTATAGGGCTATGCCACCACACCTAATTGATACTTACATATTTTCAAATGAATGAATCTATTAGAAACCCATTTCCCCCCATTCTGAATAACTTGTTTCTAAAAGTCATGTTTAATAGGTAATGCTCATTGAGCAGCTCCTTAACATGAGTGATGGAGGCAGGAGCCAGTTATGCTTTTGATGTAATTTGTAGAGTTCTCCCAATTTTCAGAGGTTATTCAATATACACCTAAAGCCAGTTGATGGCAGTTGGTCAAAGACATTGTATAGGTATCACAATATAATTTGGCATTTTTAATTTGCTGAAGAGTGGTGAAAGGACATATTTGAAGATTCAGTGAAAGGGAAGGGATAACCTAAAAGTTCAAGTTTGCAGAAGCTGGAAAATGTAAATCATTTCAAATAGACATAGGGGCTGGGGGTTTAGCTCAGTGGCATAAGCGCCTGCCTTGCAAGCACACCATTGTGAGTTCGATCCCCGGTACTGATTAAAAAAAAAAAAAGCCACCAAATAAAGACATAGTGTATACAAAAGTACTTTTTTTGTCCATGTTTTTAGAACAGTCTGAGAACATGTTCCTTATCTGAACTGTCTGCCTCAACTACTGAGCGAGTGACAAAATTATTCAGTTAGCTTTTCTTGATCAGCTGAGCCTGATCAGACAATCAGCAGGAACAATTCTACCTCCTTGCTTTGTGCTCAGCATACAGTGTTCCCCCAGAATGTCTTATGTTCTTTTAGGCTTGGAAACTTCTCTGTACTGGATCTGCTAAGTGGCAGTAAAGCTTGAGGAATTTGTGGGTTTTTTTGTTGTTGTTGTTTTTGTTTTACACCTTTTGAATTTGTGTCCTCTGTGATACACATTCCTTTTAGAGGTAAAACAACCCCATCTTTCCATTTTTGGAACTAAAGAAATGGGTATTTAACTCAGCCAACACAACGTGCCATTATGTGAGTTTTACTTCAGAATTTTAATAGAAATTCTTTTTCTAGGAAATACTTAGTACCCTTCTGCAAATGTTTAGGGAACACCTAAACACTAGTGAGTTGCTGGAATATTAGAAGGTTAGAAACCTTGTCCTTTTTTGGAGGAAGAAGAGTCCGCTTTGTGTCCCTAGTACCTGGAACAAAGTAATAAACAAATGAAAAGACTAATGATTTTAGTGTAAGTCCATCCATATTTAAAATGAAAAATGGCAAAATAGAAGACAGACTCAGGAATCACTGAAATTCTGTTTTTAGCTTATGACAGCAAGAATATTGACTAACTGAATCAACTCAAAATTATTAATGAAATTTCACGAGAAACAATGCTTACTTTCTTTTAACAAGAATGGAAATTTTGATTTCTCTTGTTCTCTGTGTGAATGAGTATCTCAAGAGTATGATATGTTTAAGGGGAAATATAATTTATTTGCAGAGAATGTTTTTGGCAACTAGAAGTTCAGTTTATGGACCACATAAGATATTTTAACTAAGATTTTTTTTTGGGGGGGGTGTATTTATTGCAGTACTGGGGATTGAATCCAGGACATTCACATTCACACTGAGCAGTATCCCTAGCACTTTTTAGTTCTTAATTTGCAACAGCATCTCCTTAGGTTGCCCAGGTTGGACTAGAACTTGTACTCCTCCTTCCTCAACCTCTCAAGGAGTGCTGGGAATAGGTGTGCACCACATGTCTATCTTCATTTGTATTTCAAGGTAAAAAGAAATGGTATTATCCCATGTTTTATTCTCTTTTTCAAATAAACTTCACTTCATTTTTGATACAATTGTTAAACTGTTACTTACTATTTCACCTGAAAAACTTATATACTGTACCAATATAAATCTATTACTGCTTTACAACAGCTTTAAAAATCTATCACTAATTGAAATATTACTACCTAATGATTTTAAATTTTATATAGAAATAGATACATAAAAATGGCAAAAATAAAGGCAATCAAGAATGGAGTTATTTCATTTTTTAAAATGGAAACTAGAAACAAACATTCTAGTTTTACTAGTCAAGATTGATAGTCACTAAATTGGGTAGTTAGAATGTATCAGTGCAAGGAAAAAAGACTAATAGTATTGATAGTGTTATAAATTGAGCTTTTGAGTAAAGGTTAGAGTTTTTTGGAAAACGTACCTGCCATTATGAGCTTTGCAGTGCTTACCCTTTGATGAGATTGGTAGTGATAACAAATTGATTGTATGAAAAGTATCAGTAGTTGGTGTTCAGCACAAGTGGATAAACATGTTTCAAAACCATTACAGTGCAAAAGATTCATTCAGAGTGCAAGATAGGTTTGCCGGTCTTCATATTACAGAGCACAGAAAATTCATCTTGAGATTTCGCATTCCATACTACAACTAACCTTTTAGAAACTATCCCATGTTGAATTCTGATACAGTATCAAAAAACTATATGCATAACTATTTAAATAGCCAGCCTTCTCTTTTTTAGCTACATGTCTGTTTTAGTTAAAAAATTTTCCCTATATTTCAACCAAAATAACACACTCCAACACACTGAATGCAGTTAGCAAAGAGAATCCAGCTATTTCTGTTAAGACAGACATTAAGGAGATTTTTTTAAAGATCAAAGCAATGTTGCTCTTCTCACTTTTTGTTTTAGAAACATTATTTTTATGCAGATGTTATGTTACATGTAATGAATTTTTGTTACTTTTAAAGAAATAATAAAAATATAAAGTTTTATCATTTAGTTTTAATATTTTAGTAACTATTATAGACACTTTACATAAACAAAAACTCATTGAGTTCTGAGTAATATTTGAGGTGTAAAGAAGTTCTGATATTAAGACTGAGAATTGCTGGTTTAAAAGGTGCATCTGGGTTGAGGTTACATTTCAAGGCAAGAGACTTGCAATTTACATTAAACAGTGACGTGTCACAGAGTACTTCGAGCAGAAGCATGATGAAATCAGAGTGGTGTACGCATGGATAAGAGGTGAAAGATACATTAGCATGGATGGGACAGGGGAATGGAGTATAGGGTAAGGCAGTCACAGAGTATTGGCAGGAGCTCAGATGTAAGGTGTTAATAATGGTCCAGTGGTGACAGACTTGTGAAGTCCATATTGACCTAGCGAATGATGGCATAAGAATTGGGGGAAGTCAAAAACTACTCTTGGGTCAGGACTAGTTCTGTGACTCAGCATTTAAGTTTTAGTAGCAAAATAGATCCAATGAAGGACTGGAAAATGAAACCATCAGTCAGCTCTTGTGGTACCATGGAGCACCTCTTTTGCTTAGAAGTAGGAGTCTGTTTTGACGCTAAGTGGAAGCTTATCTGTAAACCTAATAAGATGTATGTTTATTGGTTATTGTGAGGTATGATTGACAGATATGGTGATGTGTAAATAAAAATAAAATTTGTTAAACTGAAAGGCTATTAATCTTCCTCAACAAACTCCTTCTGCCTTGGAACATATGTATCCGTTATTCTTGTTGCTTTCTGAAGCAGTTCTGGAAGTCCTCTTTCTTGAGTATCTTTTTGCAGTTGCGACATTGTCTTGAATCAGTTTAAATCATATACAGCAATTTCTGTCCAAAACATTACAATATGCCTTCATCCACCTTATTCCCTGAATCTGCCACTGTGTGACTTGTGTCTCTTCCCTGACATCAAAATGACCATGAAAGGCAAATCTTTTAAGTCATTTCAGAACCTTGAGGCAGCCACAACAGTGCCGCTGTGTGTTCTTCTGATTTTGTGTGTGCTGCTTTGTGTGTGATTTTATACACAATTTTATAAATAAATGACAAGCACTGTTGATATTTGTATGGAAGAAACATGAAATCCCCCCAGAAAAATTTTAAGACTTACATTCTTAAATTTTCTTGATTTATTTATAGCATTGTACAAAAGATTATTTTTGCATGAAAAACAAATTATTACCACAATTTTATAAAGTAACTTATTTTTTAAAAATTATGCAATTAATCAGTGGTACATGGAAGAGAAACATCTATTCATTTTCTTTAAGAAGTGTTTTTCATCAAAATTTATACATAATGTGTGGATGACTTATCAAGTCTTGTTAAAATGACCAGAAATAATCTCGGACAATCAGTTGATAAAATGAAAAATTAAACAAAATGTACACTCAGATGAATGCTTCTCTGAAGGAGTAATGATGCAAGTGAATTGACAAAAAGTATGAAATCATTAAAAACAAAACATGTTTGGGTTTTTATTTAATCTTAATGGTAGGCTTGGGTATTTGTTTTGTAAGCTAAGTTAAAAGAAAATTGCCTAACTAAATTTTTGGAGGCTGGTGTTGCGGGACATTTATCGGACTGTAATTTTTGCATAAAAACTGCTGTTTGTTGTTTTCAGTATTAACATGCTTATTTTCTTCATATAGGAGAGTATATAAAAAACTGGAGGCCAAGATACTTCCTTTTGAAGACAGATGGCTCATTCATAGGATATAAAGAGAAACCTCAAGATGTGGATTTACCTTATCCCCTCAACAATTTTTCAGTGGCAAGTAAGTTAATTGTTGATTCACCTTGTGTTTATTTATTTGTGTGATTTTATCAAGTATCTTCAGGTATATGAGAAGACTTTAGAAATATAAATATGCATATATATATATATCACAAAATTTTTCAACTTTGATAGAAGTCTCAATATCTTAATATAAAATTATTAATATATAATCTTATACAGTGTAATTATAGTATTTTTCACATTTAGGAGTCAAATGTAATGAATACAATTTCCTAAATATGTACTTCAAGTTTTTTTTTTCTATAAAATGTAAACAAAGATCTTTGAACTTGGTCACAAGATGTTATAGTGCTTAGTATATTTCTAATCAAAGTTTTCTGTCATAAAAAATGATCTTTCAGTCTAGGTCATTTGATTGATTGTATGATTAAATGCAGTGATATACATTAAAAATTTTCTGGGGAGATTTCTTGTTTCAAACTAACAATATCAACAGTGTTGATCATTTATTTAGAACTTTTGTATTTCTTCGAACCTAGCACAAAACAGACTGAAAGATGATGATGATAATGGCAATAGTTGTTATTATGTTGCCACCAGATTTTTCAGATTGTTTGGGTTTGCTGATTTATTATTGAAAGGACTTTTCTGTGTTAATTCAGAAATAAAGCATTTTAAAATCCTATTATTGTGTGAGAGCTAGAGTCTGTATCGTTGAGATACATTTTTTAACTAGATAAGTTTTATCTTGTTTGTATGTTAGCTACATTTGGAAAAAATATACAGGAAATTTGAAGCTAAAATACAGTTAAATAACAACAAAAAAAAATCCAAGAAAATAGTAGTTCTTGCATGTTACACTTTTAATTCATTCACTTTGATTTTCATCTCTTTTTGTCCTCTATTTAAGAAAAAGATAAGCCAAAGGACTTGAGACATCTGAGTGATAAAAATAGTTACACTGGATTCCTGTGTGTAGGGCTTTCACTTTTTAAAAAGGAGACCATTACTATATTAAGTATTAAATGAAGAATCTTTTTCCTCAACAAGATGTTCATTAGCTATTAATATTTCCTATTTTATTAGGAAATTATTTTTAAAATCCTTCTACCAATTGAAATGTTTTATACTTTGTATTGATTTAAACAGTTTATTGTAAAGATCATGGGTGAACTTTTGTTTTAAATTGATAGAAATTATCGTTTAAAGTGTTAGCATCATACATTATCAGGTCTTGCCTAAAGTCAGTGTCCTTTTACCAGCATTCTACTGGTGTGTCTGAAATAATTTGTAAAAATACAGAATTCTTGTATCTGCTGATCAAAATGCAGCATTTTTTGACCTTATGAAATTTCACACCCCACCAAGTTTTAAAGATATACTGTATGTCACAGTCTGCCAACATCTGCTCCAACACTTCCACTGGCAGAGGCTGAAATGAATGCTGCATCATGGGGAGAGCTCCTGTTTAGTGACTGACAGCCAGCTTATCCATGAAATAAATATTAGTGGACGTCTGTAATCTTTATATAATCAGGTTAGTTTACTTGTCTCAAACTAACAAGTTGTAGACTAGCTTCTTAGTTTTCAAGACTGTTAATAATTTGAACTTCACAATAAATACATTATTTTTAAATCTTGACTTATTGTAATCTTGAATAATACTAATTACCTAAGGAAGTAATGAATGTAATGAGATGGCAGTGGTTGAAGAAATGGTTCTTATTTCAGCTTTCGCACAAGCCATGAATATAACCTTGGGCCTGTCATTCTCTGAAACTGTGACTTTTACTTGCTTCATAAGCATGGCAAAAGAACTTAAATTCACAGAACTTTATATAGGTTGTTAGCCTCTAAGGAGAATTTTGAACAGGCCTTTGAAGATTAAATAGAAGTTAAACTAAAACACAGGAGAAGGGTTTCCAGGCAGAGGGTGACAAATGTTTTTGTGAAGCATTAATAAAGGGCATAGTTCGAACAAGAGAAGCATCTCTTTTGTCTGTCTCCTTTTTATATATTGCCCAGAAAGATCATTTTATGAAGTATTTCTAAAGCATACTGGGAAATGTTAAAGAGCTGTAATATGCATGCTCCATTTTTGGATAATTAAAATTTACTTCAAATTTAATCTATGTGAGTTTTAGTAAGATTTTATCAAATAGGACTTTTACCCACTTGGAAAAAAGTAGAGCATGGGAACTGCAAAGGATTTTAGAGTTGATCTTTACCATCTTCATTAAATTTTGAATTTCTTGCCTATGATTAAAATTTTCCAGACAATCTGTGCTCAATTGTTTGTACTTGTTAACCACTGCCGCCTGGCTCCCTCATTTACTTGATTTAAGTCACTTCTAATGAATTCTTCAGTGATCACTTAATTTCTAATATAGGGAGAAAGAAGTATTTTCCATGCTAGATTCATGGGTGAAGTCTTTGTTACAAAAGACAGATTAAGAGGAGAAAAACCTACAGATATATGTAATGTAAGTTGTACCTGGCATGAGAACCTTTGGAAATGAAGATCCATGGAAACATCAATTTGTGTGTTTTTATGCTTAGGTTTAATGAAGAGGCAGATAATCATAGAGAAGTATGGAGAAAGGGAGTACAATCTAGTGGTAATAAGCTGAGAGGAACTTAGCAAGGCCTGTTGGTTCAGTTTCTTCTATGTGTTCTTTTGTATTCAGAGATGAAGATGTGTCTTTCCTACAGGTATGGGGAGGGTATCTCTCAAATGAGGGTCTTAAGAGCTGTTTAAAGAAAAGTCAAAATATCCTTTCTAGGTTTTATGACCTACTTGAAGGGGAGAAAGGCAGGAAGGAAAGTGATTCTGTCCTTCGGCTTCTACTGCTTTCTTGAATGCCACAGTCCCACATTTTGGGGGAGTACTCATGAACCCCATCCTTCAGTCAAGTAGACAATTTTGAGCTTTAAATTTTTCCTGGATTTATTTCTAGATCTCACTTTATTCTGTTGATCACCATCTCCTTCTTGAGATAATCTCTCCCATTGTGTCCTGAGATTTCTTTTTTTTTTTTAATTTAAAGAAAAAACAAAACAGAAAAAAGTAGAAATAATACAGAATTTCAAAAGAAATTAATGCTAAGAAATTACTAGTTGATAAATTACATATTGTCATCTTAGAAATAGTT
The DNA here is from genome assembly GCA_004027455.1 of Hydrochoerus hydrochaeris. Classification (NCBI taxonomy): domain Eukaryota; kingdom Metazoa; phylum Chordata; class Mammalia; order Rodentia; family Hydrochaeridae; genus Hydrochoerus; species Hydrochoerus hydrochaeris. The sequence continues at coordinate 323,763 of PVLA01001090.1, read as the reverse complement.
GTTCAAGTCCCAAAATTAAAGCATAGAAAGTGGACAATAAAACAGAGTGCCAACTGTTCTGTTTAGTGATCCAAAAAAACTTGGTAATGTGATTGTCTATCTTATATACTTAAACATACATGCAGTTATATCCTTTAGAGCACTTTCCTTCCTTTTCTTTTTTACAATAGCTATTTTATACATTTCATATCTTATTAACTCCTACAGTTTTTATTAGTTTTTATACCAGAGAGAGAATGTGATATTTATAAATATGATTCTTATTTATTTTACTTATGAATATAGTCTTTACCTAAAAAGGCCTCAAGATCATCCTTTTTATAGCTGAGTAATATTCCATTGTATAAAAATACCACATCTTTTTCATACACTCTGTGGTTGAAATCACCAGTCCCTTATATGCTTTTTTATGTCTTGTACCTGCTCTGTCTTTTCCCATGGAATGAGTCATCATCTCTGCTACAGATTCTTTTTTGTTTTTAATTTAAAGAGAAAAAAACAAAACAGAAAAAGGGGTAGAAACAATACAGAATTTCAGAAAAAAAAAACCAGTAAGAAATCACTAGTTGATAAAATAAATGTTTTCTTAGACATAGTTGTTCAAGTTACAAAATTAAAGCATACAAAGTGGACATTCAAACATTGAGGCTGCAAAGGGTTCTGCTCAATGATCCAATAACTACTTTCTGCTACAGATTCTTAAGTAGATTTTTTGCTTCCAGTTTGTACTACTGATATTCTTTCTGCACATGCCTGTCAAAATGATCTTTTTAAAATCATATTCTAACTGTCCAGCTTCCTTAGTATATTGTATAAGGATCTCTTCAATCTGACCACTCTTTTCCACTCTTGATTCATGTGTCTTCTGCTCTGCAATTATGGTATACTTCAGTAGGACTGAATTGTTTGTAGTTTCTCTGTACAACCTTTGCTGCTTTTCTATTCTTAGCCTTTGTTTATGCTATTCTCTCTGGTTGTAATGGTAATGTCCTTCTGTACTCTTATTTGCCTGGAATGTTTTTTTAAATTTAAGGTTTAATTTACATTTAAATTTCTTTTTTCATTCTTTCCAAATCATTCCTCTCTTTCCTTCTCAGCACTTTTGTTATCACATTGTTTTGTGACTGTCTTGTTCATATGTATGTTTCATCCACTAATAAGTGAGTTATTTTAGGGGAAAGAGCTTAGTCTTATTTTATGTCTGTCTCCTAGTGCCTACATTTTAGGGCATAATAACTGGTTTTCAGGGGATGCGTATAAACATACAGTCCAGATTTCTTCTGTTTTAGAATTTTGGAAATTCAGCAATCTGTTTCAGAGGGCAATAATAGTTAAACATCAAAGTTATGCACCATTCCACTATCATTTAAATGTTATTCTTCTTCTTTAGCCTCCTGTAGTGCAGTGTTAGTCAGCTTTCCATTACTGTAGGAAACATCCTAATAGAGGCATCAACTTGTAAAGAAAAAAGTGTTTATTTTGGATCACAGTTTTGGAAGTCCATCATGGTGGGATACACAGAACTGCTTACTTGAGGGCTGGAAAGTGAAACAAAGGACCAAGGCCTCATAGTCCCTTTCATGGGTGCCCCTAAGGACCTAAAGAGTTCCTATTAGACCTCACCAGGATCAAACATCTACACATGGGCCTTTTAAGAACATTCAAAATTTAAACTTTAAGAGACATTTTCCATAGATGTAGCAATGAGACCTGATTTGGGGCCAAGTTGCAACAGCTAGTAGCTGTCCTTTGGCAGGTAGAATAGAAACTCCACAAAGAGGAGAGGGAAGAGGGAAGTATTTGATTTTCATTATTCTTTGGGTGGGTAAAATAGGAACCATATGTGAAAGTGCCTTCTAAATATAGTGCCATAGAGATGTCAATTGAAGAAAGATTGCTTCTATCACAGTATATCTCTGAACAGAATTATGACTTGACGAATTTCTAATGATTGTAGATTAAGATTTTCTGTGCACAGAAAACACATTTTTACTGCAAAATAATGTAAAATACATTGTCTCACAGCTTTGTTTAAAGTTACTGTGGAAAAGAAAATTGCTTTTCTACTCAGTAGTCATAATCTCTACTGTTTTAACGGTAACCAGCTTTTCTTTGAATTCTTAACTTGCTCAACTCCAAAGTGGAAATAATTCCTCTTTGGAGAACTTGAACATTTGCCTGTATATTTTGGACTCATCGTATTTCTCAAAAATTCTTTCTTACTCTCTGTGGCGGGGAGGAACCAGCCACATCTCAAGAAGCATTTCCTAGAATTTCATCTTGATTTGTGCTGCAAGTATTGTTTATCCTGAAAATAACCACCCCTTTCTTCTCTGAAACCTTTCTCCAATCTCCTCTAAAAGTATAGATCAGTCTGAAATACAAAATGTTTGTTCTGTCTCATTTTTCCTCTTTTTGTAAGGAAGTAAGGAAATTATGGGATTTAAACCTACCCCCACATCATCTTTACCTCTGAATAAATACTAGCTTTTGAGATGTTTAAGCATGTAGAGAAATAAGCTTACTCCTACTAATGGTTCCACTGAAGAAACATGGGAATAGAGCAGACACTTAATGACTTGATTCCAACACGTATTACAACTGAAAATAACCCCATACATCTAAAAAAAATCTCATAAACTGTAAATATATATGGATTATGAGAGGTCAGGATAATTCACTTTTAAAGATTTGTTGATTGTGATACCCATACTGGGTAGTAAAAGAATTGTACAACGCCGTGTTTATGTGTAGGAGTTTGACCTTAACTCTGGCTAACAATCATACAGAACATGTAAATATGGGAGGAAATATGGGATTGATTCTCAAAATGAATTGTGTAGAAATTAGAAGAAGTAATGTGATAAGGTAAGCTAGGATAGTTGAGTATGAATTTATTCATGAGATGAGATTAGCAAGAGCCCTAAAAGATAGGTTTTTGGAAGAAGAAGTGTGTAATCACTGTGGTTAACATAAGCAAACGTGAAGTCAGGAGTTAAGCCACTTGTTTTGTGAATAGTATAAACAGAATGCTGGATTGATAATTTATATTGGAGAAAGCAAATGCTAAGATTAAACAGAATGCAATTAGACTCTGGAAGATCTCAAATACCGATTTGATTTATAGAAGCTTATGTACAGTAGTGGGATATGAGGTTAGAAAATCAGGTCCTGAGTCAGTTAGCAAGTTATTGCCTCCTCTTCCAGACCACTCTCGTCACTGCCACCCCAACGTAACCCCTCCCCACAGTTTTCTCTTTCCTGTGGTATTCAGAAGCAGTGTGTAGGACATGGAAAAGTTCCCATCTCCTCACTCAGGAAAAATAAAAAGCAACTCTAAAAGTTTTCACCATTTTTCACAAAGAGAAGCTTATAATTTTTGATGTACTGTATATCCGGGACCACTTGCCAAAATTATAGCTGTATACTTTATTATCTTTTCAGTTTTACTTTACATTTAATATTCCACATTTTAAAATATAAATTGCTATATCTTGTTAGGTTCAGTTCATACAGAAGTCCTCTTTATTCTGAGTGATTTGTTAGACCATCTAGTATATTTAATCATTTGAAGGTATGGTATATTGTTATCTCTAATTGTGTTACAATTTTTAGGTAAATGTAAAGTTAAGTCTAGGTTTATCTCACTGTAACGAAACAAACCTTACTTAAACAATTATGATAGTTAACAGGGTGGTGCATGCCTGTAATCCCAGCACTCAGGTGGCTGAGATGGGAGAATTATAGTGAGTTCAAGGCCAATGTGGCCTACAAAGCAAGACCTTGTCTCAAAAAAAAAAAAAAAAAAAATCGGAAAATAACTTACTGCAAAGTTAGTCAGATTGACTCCTGGTCTTCATTATCCTGAGTGGTATTATGTTGATATTTTTTACAAAACTTAACCTATAAACCAATTTAGAGTTTGGAGTGGAGAACACCTTTGTAAAAACCACTGTAAGATGAACTTATTGTTTAGAAAATTACAACATAACAATACCATACAGAGTCACTTGTTTCCTTGCTCTGGTCAAATTGGTCCAATGTGACCAAAGGGGAAGGCGGGGGACACAAAAAACATAATTTCATTTTATTGGAAATTACTGTGACAGGGCTGAGTGTTAAGTCTTAACTTTCAAAGGTGAGAGCAGCCTCAGGATTTCTAAGTCTTCATCAGTGACCTTTAAAAGTAAATGTTTTTGTGTGTGTTATTTGGGTTCCCTATTAAATCGTTTCACTATTTGAATGCTGCCTTGATTGTAGGCAAGTTGTTTAGATTTTTATTTGAGAGCCTGTATCTTTGGTAGAAATTTCCATGATGTCTTACTCTTTCCTAATGTCCACTGGAGCATTTTAGAGCCTGAGTCCCATTAGTCTGAATATTAAGCAATATGGAATCTTATGTGGAATGAAAAGAAACAAACTTCTAGAAGACAATTACTGAATATACTCAGTTAAATTTTTTTGCATAGAATTATGTACTAGAGAGTCATTAGATTTAGGAGTTGGAAGACCTAGAATTTGAACCTTACTTTTATTTCTTTACTAGCTGTGTGTCATTGGGAAAATCGTATAACTTCATGATCTTTATTTTTTCATCTTTGAACAGCAGGTGAAGATTAAATGAGACTGTGTATGTGAAAACATTTTGTAAGTTTATAAGTGCTGTACAAATGAAAGTTTTAATGTAAGACAGAAGATGCTCAGTAATATTTGCCAAATTGAGTTAAATAGTAGTCATTCATCCTCTTTGGTCAAACTATGTTAGAGTGGGGAGGAAACTGTTTTGTTGAGTTCTGTTAGATGGTAAACAGCATCCTTTACAACTGTCCCTTGGGGTTGAGAACAAAGGATGGGTGTTGAGAGTAAGTCATTCCTTGTTATGTTTAATACCAGGGACTCAGGGAGCTAGTTCTCAGGACTAACCAAAATCAGATAGACCTGCTTATTCCTCTTTTGTCCCCTGTAGTGATATCATTGTGGCCAAAGGGCAGCACTTACATAACTAATTGTTACCTTCTTTTTAGCCAGAAGTTATATTTTAAAATATAAAGATAATCTTCAAATATTTCTGGCTATTTTAATAGGGTATCTTAGAGCCAGGGGTGGTGGCACATGCCTGTAATCCTAGCATTCTTGGAGGCTGGGACAGAAGGATCACAAGTACAAGCTCAAGCTGGGCATCTTAGAGACATAACATAGACCCCGTCTCAAAATAAGTGTTTGGAATATAACTGAGTGCAAAGGTCATCTCTTTATTACCCTTCATGGGGGGGAGAGATTAACATTAATGTAGTGCGTAGCTAACTGCTAAATGCTAACCCCTAAAGGTAGAGGGGATATATATATATATATATATATATAGGATTATTTTTGGGGAGAAGACAAGAAAAAAGTGATCAACTTCAGTAGCTTACCTTAGCTGATGTTAGGACATAAAAAATATCCCTGCATAAACAGTCTTCTTTCTCTTCCTACCTTCCTTTTTCCTCCTTCCTTTCCTGTCTCGTTGCTCTTTTCCTTTGTCACCTTACTTTTCTTAATGTCAGCAGTCAACTGTCACCCCTAGCTGCTTGAGTAAAGAAACACACTATGTACAATTATATTTACTGAATGACTTTTACGTATTTTTACCTCTGACACTTTCCCTGTTTCCTGTTCTTCCCAAATAATAACCTAACATACTTAACTGTTTAGAAATTTCCTACCATATGTACTGTTATGTGTATATGATTTAGTCACACAATTTGGAAACATACATTATGAAAATAAATACTTATATATTAGGAAGTCTAGGTTCTGATGAATATTTAAAAAGTTTTTATTGAGGGTTATTATGTTCTCAACACTGTACCAGGTACTGGGGGAATAAGAAGGAAATAAGGAAGGAAACCAAACTTTTATTTGACTGTTTCTATGTACCAAGCCCTTTCACATGTTAATCTCATTTAATCTTCATAATAACACTGTGAGATAAATGTTATGTTCCCAGTTTTTAAGAGACTCCAAGAAGTTGTGTGACGTGCTTTAGGTCATTTACATGGCAACTGACAGAGCCGGAATTTAAAAACCTATTGCTGGCTGATAGAATGCTAATTTGTAATCCTGTGTTCATCCCAGTTTTCCACAGATAAATGATAAAGCCCTTGGCTTTGAAAAATTTATAGTATGGTTGCAAAAATTTTCTCCAAACACTTAGAATCAAGAGTTTGAGATGTTTTATGGTTAATTAAGTTCTATGGAATGTTTTACAATTAAAATACACCATTAGAGTTTAGGAAAGGGAAGGATCATGAAAGATGGGATCATCAAGAATAGCTTCCTTGGAAATTAAGATTACTTGGAGAAACAAGATTGCAAAAGATGAAGTGGATTCTAGTAACAAGAATAGCATAAATCTAAAAAATTATTTCTGAGAAACTTTGGCTGTCTTCTTTCCTATTGAATGAAATGGATATGAAGCTCTCAGAAATGAATGAAAGCTCCAGATGGTTTAGTATTTCCCTGTTCCTATCTAGAATGAAAAAGATCCAATGAAGGAAGAATAAATGATAGGAAATAAATATGGCAGTTGAAACACTTAACAGAATGCCTTAGTCATAGCAGGTACTTCGTTTCCCTAGGTCAGAGTTAGGTCCCTGGGAACCCTGTTAACTTACTGGGAGTTCGTTGTGCAGTTGCTATGATAATACTCCTTTTTATCTTCTTTTCTAGTATATAAATAATTTCACTGACACAAATAAGTGCCCTATTTTAAAATGCTACTGTAAGGGCAGTTTTTTAAAGCTGGAAGTTCTAAACTATAGCTTTTAGCTTGGAAAAAGAATACAGTATTTCTTTATATCTGTTTATTTTTAAAACTTTGCTTCCTCTTCTATGAGAGTGTACATGAAGATTCACTACCTGAAGTCTATATTGCTATGCAATGTGGTGGCTGTCTGTAAAATTTTTTCATTACATTATTTTTAGGCGTTTAGGTTGACTGTATATCCCTATCCAACTTCAGCCAGCCTTTGATACTGTTATTTTATCTCATTACTGATCCCAGGGTTTTTCTCTGTGATATCCTTTGTATAGGAAAGATAAAAATAATTCTTTTTACATGCCTTTCTGACAGTGGTTACTGATGACTTGAGTTTATAAATAACTTGTGGTTAAAACTTTTGGTTAAGTACAGATACCTACCTGGTTTATTTGCTGAATATTTATTTTAGTGTATAATTTGTAACATAAAATTTTTAGTTCCTAGAAAGTGAGGAATACTATATAGTTTTTGCTGTTGTAATTAGAGCTGTGGTTGTATGCCCATTATGTTTGGTGTTTAATCCCATTCCATTAGGAGACTGGGAGGATTTGTGGAAATAAAGGGAGAGAATTGACATTTTAAAAAGCCTTCTATGTACTAGGTGCTTTATTTTTGTAATCACATTTACCATAAAAACAGTATGACATAAATCCCTTTCATTACTACTAAAAAAGAAAAACTGGATAATGAAACATACCTAGAGAGATGAAAAACTTTTGCAGTTTCAAAGCCAGTAAATACCAACACGGCGATTTGAATTTTTATCTACTATTTAGTTTGAATACTGTATTTAATCATATGTAGGCTTCAGAGACAACTCTTTTCAAGTAGTATGTAGTTAGCATCCACAGATACTATTTAGAGGTATGCCAAGTATTACACACAGTGGATTAATAGTGGACTCTTATATGGCAGTCTGATGGCTGGATTATTTGATAGAAATTTGTGGTGTAATTTTAACTATCCTGAGATTCAGAATTTGTCTATATGAGGAAGTTAGATTGAGAATTTATAAAGCTCATTGTTTTTCTAAAATTCAATGATTGATCTATTACCAGTAATAGATGGTTTCTTGAATCATTTTGTTTTGAGAAATAATAACAAATTATTCCTTGTTGTGCAATGCATTGTACACATATTGTCAAAACTTTTAACATTCTTGCAGATAAATAATCTAGTTGTAAAAACTCTGCTTGTGAAATTTCCCAGTGGTGATGCATGTTTTAACTGGTGGAGCTGTGTTCTAAACCTGTAGCATTCAAGCCTCAAGGCAGTGGCTGTTCAGTCCCTGTAACTGATGAAAGCTTCTGTGACTCTCTTAGGCCTGATGGGACAGGTTTTTCTGATGAGGGCAGTTCAGAAGGTATGGCCTTTCTTGCCTCTACACTAGTTTGTCAGTATCAAGTCTTGTCATTACCCCCTACTAAATGAAGAAATATTTCAGAGCTTTTGGCCACCAATTTCAGAATTGCTATTTTAATTTTATCAAAGAAGTCACAAGGCAAGCACTAAATTTTATAGGCAGGATCACCTGGATATTTGTGATAAATCATAGAGTTATTGCATTTTGCACAAATTAGACTTGAGGGACATGCGTCTTGTTGTTTCCGGAGAGTTCTTACTAAACTAAATGACCACATTCTTTATCACTAAATCACTCCATATCTTTATGTTAACTTTGAAGCATTTATTATATATTAGGTAAAATTTAAATGAGGCCCAAGGCCAAAAATGGAGAGAAGGTCTCTTAGATTTTGGAATTCAGAAAAGGTATAGAGAAACCCTGTTTGGCTGGAAATAATATACAACCAGATGCTAATGAAAAAATGAAATGCAGTAAAAGAGAAAAGAGACAAGCATGCCTGTTTGGAAATTTTCTAGAGGAGAGTACATTGCCTCTTTATTACAATAATGTTTCTGCACTATAATAAGGTCTTTGATTGCAAGTTCAGCCTTTTTCATTCATTTGTTTTGTGCTCTGCTTCCTCTGTTACTAATTGTCAGCACAATAGTCTTCCAACTATGAAGTCTCAGTGTCCTTTTGGACCAATTTGTTATTGTTTGTCTCCCTCATCCCCCAACTCATGCACTCAGCATCCATTACTGTGGTTGCATTTTTAGACATTTTTTATGTTTTAAAATGGCAATGCTTTTGAAACATGCCAGAATAATTCATGATAATTGAATCATCCAACCAGCAACAGTTATTCCTTCCAAAAATGCACTAGTAAAGTTTCTATTTCTTTTAAATATTCTTATAAGGTAATCTAAAATAAATTCTTAATTCTCTTTTTATATTATTCATCTGCATTGTTGTTTTGAACTTCACAGTAATCCTATGGAAATGCAACATTTTGTTAAAATATTTTTGTTAAAATGTACTATTTACAGATTTACTGTTACTTCATAAATTCTTTGAATTTTTAGAGACCAGTAGAAAACTATTAATCACTTTTTATTTTGAGTTGCAATTTATTATGACTAAGGCATAAATGAAATTGACTTAGACTGACCAACCTGCATAATTTATGTTATCAGACTCCAGCAATTCAGACTACTTGTTAATTCATGAAAACAAGCCTTTTAACATTTCTACCAATAATTATTTCCAATATTCTCTCAGTCTTATTTGAATAATCTGATAATGAAATTTTCCAAATGTAATTTCTGTAACAAAATCGGGAAATAGTATTTCTTGACATGTTATGTATCACTTAGAATTTTCCCAATCTTGTAGTCATTGTTTCTTTTAAAAGTATGTTCTCAGGGTAGGTGACAATTATTTTTAGTTCATGTATACCAAATAACAGGCTTGGTCAATTTTCTATGGGAGAAATACTGTATTTAATAATGTGTTCTATTTGTCTAAAACCTGCAAGTAAAATATACAAAGCTTATTATAAAGCAATATACTTTCTTCTAAGCAACCAACATTTCTAAGCCAGATGAAAAAGCAAAGCCTGGGCCAGGGTTTTAGCTCAGTGGCATAAATGCCTGCCTTCCAAGCGCAAGGTTGTGAGTTCGATCCCTGGTACAAAAAAAAGAAAAAGAAAAAAAAAAAAAGAAAGAAAAAACAAAGCCAAAAATTTAGAGCTAAATAAGCTGGATGTGAGACTCAAGTTTTAAACTTATCTATTTAATGGCCTGATGATTTTGAACAAATAACTTAAAAATCAAACAGCTTCTTTTTTCTTAAATTTATGAACCAGAAATAATGAAAATATTTTAGAATTTAGAGAAGGTTAAGTGAGAAATATTGTATGTGAAGTCTTAATGTGGTGTAGAAACTGATAATATATTAAAATTAGTATTATCTAAACTATAAATTTGAGGATATACTAGAAAGCACAATTTCCCTGCTGAACTCAATTGGCAAAGATCTAAAATGAGGTATTTTTCCTTGTTCTTATAGAGAAGAAGCAATGAGCTGGTTATTTTAAGGGGTCTCTTTAGTTAGCTTGACACTACCATGTATCAGTTAAACCAGATTTTAAAATAAGACCTTCTGTTCTCTCCTCTCACTTCTTTCCTTTCCCTTCTCCTCCCCTTCCCTTCCTTCCTTTAGTAAAGACCCAGAAATGTCCTTGTGGCTGTAAGTAAAACCTTTTAAAGTTCATTTAGAATTGGAATTCTTTGAGTAAAAAGAAAAAAATCTATACCTTCTTAAAAGTTTCATGCAATTGGAGAGTATTTTCTGGAGAGATCAGATTCTAATAATGACTGTTTTGCTATCTTTATATATAATTTTAAAGAAATTATTTGATTTAGTTGTTTACAATTCTCTGAAATTCATTGTTTATTTAGACAGTAGTATGCTTTTACTCTGTACTCTGGGCCTGTTGTTTACTTTCTGTATTTCTCCAAAGAGGGAAAAAATTCTTTATAAATCTAATCTAATCTTCTATCTAGGGAAAGGAGGATATTTCTTGAATGTTAAAGCTGTTGTTCTAAAATCAAGAATGTGATTTAAGGTTTAAATATTTTTCAAATTGCTAATCATCCTTATTTTAAAAATATGGATATATACACTTGATTATGAATAGCTTTGAATGTCAGGTTAAGGAGTTTGAACTCTCTTGCAGAAAGTAGAATATTTTTTGAGGAGGAGAATGATATATGGGAAAAGAATCTGGGTAAGACTAATCTAGCCAGTAGTATGTAGGACAAGTTGGAGAGGCAGAAGGCTAGAGAAGGAGGACCATCTGGGAGGCCATTTCAGCGATCCAGATTTTGGTTGTAAGTTCCTGGCTTGGGTGTCAGCAGTGAAAAGAAGGGATGGTTGCAAGAGTCATAACGGAAGAACTGTTAACGTGAATGTTGCTGGCTGGCCATGTGGATCTCGACGAGAGGTTGATTCAAACATGACTGAGGAAGTGTTTCTTGGGTAATTAGGGAAATGATACAGAAATAAAATGAGTAGGGAAACTATACTAGCATAGTGACTTTCAGCTTGAATGATTAAAACACAACATGTGCGCGTACTAGATGTGTTGGGAGTAAGGTAATAGTATGATTGGGTCTCCACAGAGAGACTTCAGTTTTGCCATGTGGGGATGGATCTTTATTGGAAGGACTGGGACTGGATTTGGAGGCTTGAAAGTCCTCAAACTTCAGGTGGTGACTATAATATGCAGGGAGGGCTCCCTGTGTCAGAACCAGAGTCCTTGCCAACTTCTGTTCCCTTAGTTCAATGTAAAGAAAGTTTGTTATGTTTCTGTTTTTATAAGAATCTTTTCCTTTTATGCCTTGTACTGAGATACTACTTTGAAGATAACAGTATAAAGTGTAATAATTATTGTTACTCTTATTTGGTTATGAAAATTTGTTTTATTTTTTCATAAAATAAAAAAAAAAAATCTTAATTGTACTTAGTGTGGTAAAGTGCTTGCCTGGCATATGCAAGGCCCTGGGTGTGATCCCCAGCACCCCAACACCATGTGGAAAAAAAAAAAGTTACTCTTATTTACAATTTTAGAACTGGCCAGTATTTCATACTGGATGTTCCCTCACTGAGGGTCTGTATCATCTCACCTCCTGCCATTTTCTTACTTTATTCTAGCACCCTGGACTCCTTGTTGTTGTTGAACATGAGTTCCTCCAGTTGTAGGGCACTGTTCTTACTGTTCTCCAGATCACACTCCCCCAGGCCTCCGCAGTGGTACTATTTGCATTTAGGAGCACCTTTTCTCTCTGTTCTTTCTAAAATATTACCACCTTCACCTCACTTTTAACTTGTTCCTTTTCCTAGTTTTTCTTCATAGTACAGTGCTTGTAAGTACTTAATATATTATAAATTGTATCCTTCGTTCATTGCTTACCTGTTCCCTCAATAAAATGTAAACCCTCTAGAATAAAATAATTCTATTCCTTATTGAATTGAGTAAAGGAATTCAATTCTATTCACTTTGGACTCCCAATATTTAGGCTTTGCATGGTGTAATCATTATTTGTTTAATTAATTTCTAAATTTACAAAGGCTAGAGTAACCATTAGGGTCTGAGCTTCAGGGAGAGCTATATTTGGAAGAAGAGGCATTAACAAATGGTCAGATGTGGTAGTAAAATCAGAGCGGTGTCATGGAAGTCAAGGGACAGTGTGATGTGATTCAGAGGATAAGGAGCCCAGAGCAGAAATTTGTAACAAATGAAATGAGAACAAGAAAAATATCTGTGGGTGGAAACCACAGTTTCACTCATTGATTACGGAATAGGTAACAAAGGCCACTCTTGTGGATAATGATTTTGAGTCATTAGTGAAAAGATCCGGGCAGTTAGGGAGAGAGAAAGCAGCACTGTAGGGTCAATATAAAATAAAGTGATTGTACTAACAATTATGCATTTAAACATCAATGCCCAGTGATATATTCTGAAACTTAACATGAGTTCAGTGAGCACCATTAACTAGAAGTATCTTTTTTTTTTTAGGTAGGTTATGTGTATTTTATTTTAAAATAATCTGTACACTTAGTATATTAATTAATCCTCAATTGGAGGAAATTTTGGGGATTTTTTTGAATAATGAAAGATTTTTAAACATACAGATAGAGAAAATAGCTCATTTAACTCTCATATACTTATTACATAATTTTAACAATTAACATTTACCATTATTTTGTTTAAATATTTAAGTTATATTGTGACAATTATATTCTACGCTTCTTCAGTATGTCTTTAAAATGAGCTTTTCTTGAACAATTAACAGTACTATAATCATACCTAATGAAACTTAGAAATTTTCAATACTTTTTTTTTTAGTATTTTTTTAAAAGATTTTATTTAAAGAGAAACAAAAGCATGTAAAGGGTAGAGATAATACAGAATTCCAAAAAAAAAAAAAGATAATAAGAAATCACTAGTTAATAAATTACATATTATTCTCTTAGAAATAGTTGTTCAGGTTACAAAATTAAAGCATACAAAGTAAATAGTCAAACAGTGAGAGTGTGAAAAGCTATGCATGCATGAATCTCTATGTATATTTCTATCCTTTCTGTATTAGAGGGGAAAATCAAAACTTAACAAGACAAAACAAATTCCTATAAAAACATGAAACCAAAAAGTCGTGTAAAAACCACAGTACAAGGTGATCTACAATGATTACTGTGTTGTTTCTTATTATCTTCAATAGAATGTCTATATCATCAAGCATAATTGAATATAACAGTATAATTGAGTATAGCAGTAAATAACAATATTAGTAAAATAAAACATTGTAGACAGTATAAAACTTCAAAGGCAGGTAATAGTCAAACCAGAGTGGATATTCTAGTGGATCTTGTCATCTTAAGTGCAGTTGCCTATACTCTCAGACTTGATACTGTTAATCATAACAGCTTTGAATAAAATCTATCAATACAAAATGGCGATCCAACAAACCAGATTCGATTATGATCAGTCATGGTAAAACAGTGTAGGTTGTACAGCTTTAGATTAAGTTAATAGGAAATTAAGGATGATTACCATACTATATGTGTTATTTTTAGGATTATTGTCTGTGCCCTCAAATCTAGTACAGGTAGAATGACTGGAACAGAATATAATACATCTAAGCAGAGTAGTGTGAGTAATGTGTGTTTTAAATCCTGGTGCACTATTAACAGTATAGCGTATCAAGGCCATCTATGTTAGAGTTTCTAGTTAGCTTTCTCTGCCTCATTTCTGCTATACTACTTTTCTGCCTTTGTTTAGTTTTCTCCTTCATTCTACTGCCTGCCCCACTCATTGAGGCCTTTCTGCCACTGTTCCTAAAATCCTGGTATTTTTTTTCCTCTCTCTAGAATGTCCTTCAGTATTCTCTGCAGGGTTGGATTGGTGGTCACAAACTCGCCCAGTTTCTCTTTGTCATGGAAGCATCTTGTTTCTCCATTAATTTCTAGTGACAGTTTTTTAGGGTACATCAATCTGGGCTGGAGGCCACCTTCCTTCAGGACTTAGAAGACTTCACTACAAGCTCTTCTTGATCTGATGGTCTGTGTCGAGAAGTCAGCCGTGATTCTGATGGGCTTACCTTTATAGATAATCTGTTTCTTTTCTCTGATGGCTTTTAATATTCTGTTTTTATATTGAATTTCTGGTATCTTGATATTATATGTCTGGGTGTAGATCTGTTTTGGTTGTAGGTGGCTGGAGTTCTGTATGCCTCACACAACAGAATGTCATTTTCTTTTCCCATGCTTGGGAAGTTTTCCTTAATTATTTCCATGAATAGCCTTTGTAATTCGCCTGTATGTATTCCTGCTTCTTCATTCATGTTTCTTATTCTTAAATTGTAGATTCTCTTGTCATCTTCTAGCCTTTGTATTGTTACTGCCTGCTTCCTTGTTATTTTTAAGAGATCTTTCCTTTCATGATCACACATTGCAAACTTGTCTTCAAGTTTTGATAGTCTATCCTTAGTTTCTTTTAAGGAGTTTTGCCAGCTTTCAATTGAGTTTTTAATTTCCTGGTAGTCTCTTTGAATCTGCTTCATGTATTCTATATTTTCTTTATATTCTTTATCCAATGTTTCTTTCCTTTTTTTGTGTTCCTCCCTTCTTTCATCTGTATCATCCTGAGAGATGCTTCCTGAGAGCATTTCTTTTATTACTCTACTCATATCCTGCTTTACCTGATTTAATATTTCAGATTTGAGCTCGTCTACAAGGTCCCAAAGATATCTCTTAATGTCCATTGAAGCCATGTCTGATGTTGTGTGTTTGCCGCCCTCAGGCTCCCTTGTTTTTTCTTCTCCTGGATCAGTGCTCTCAGGGTTCTGTGCTGGGGGCCTCCTCCTGCCTCTCTCTCCTGTCATGGCCCTGGCTTCCTCCATACAGGTTACAGTGCAGGTCCCAGCCCCTTCCCTGTTGGCCACATTTCCTCCGAAGCACGCCCTCTTGGCCACATTTCCTCTGAAGCACTCTGGCAAGGGAACTCCTCCCCTTCCCGCCTGCTCTTGTCACTGAGGTGTAAGCAGGCTGCCTATGCCTGCCCCTCCCCACCGGGCCAGCCAAAGTTCAGGGGTGATCACCCAGTCAGTGCGTGCTAGGCGCAGGGAATCGATTTGGGACGTCTCATTGGGTCCCAACCAGGGGCACAGCCCAGTCCAAGCAAATCGCACAAATCTGCTCTGGGGAGGGAGCAATGAACCGAAGTCACTGTCACTCCCAGTTCAGGCTCCTCCTGCCTGATTCCAACATGTCACCCACCTGGTCGCGCCCTTCCTGTGTGGGGGGTCCTCACTCCCAGCACTGACTGTGGATCAATGAAGGTTCCTCCACCAGCTCCACTCTCCACTCTGTTGGGCTCACCAACCCCTGACTTCAGCGTTGCCATTCTTCCTGTGAGTGGCGGTGGGAACGAGTTTGGGGGGCTCTGCCTGCAGGTGCAGATTCAAGCTGGTGCAGTCTTGGCTGGTCATCTCAAAAACACTGTGCCCCTTTAGTTTTTAGCTGTTTCAGTTGTAGTCCCGAAGTATTTGACAAGCTTTTTAAAGTTTTAATTTCTTCCTGTGTCAAGAGGATCCATCTCCCTCCGTCTGGCTCTCTCCAGGGTGTTTTATTCTGGCACATGAATTGTTTCTCCCAGGAGGCTTTGTATTCTGTTGCTCACTGATCGGCCATCTTGTCTTCTCCTTGCAGCCTTGGAAGAGACAATCATACCCTGCTGTGGTCCGGATCTCAAAACAAAAGCCAAAGCAAATACCTTCAATACTTTCTAAAAGACATTTATTTTCAGATTTCCCCATTGTTCTCTGCAAAAATATCTTTTACTCTTTGTTTGAACAGTAATACTATACATCAAAGATGGCATGCTGCTTTAGATATTACATTGTTAGGTCTTTTAAGTCTCTTCTAGCTTTGTAGAGTTTGTTCTGTCTGAACAGGGTCCTTTCCCTTCTTTTAGGTACGTTTACTTACTAAGAAGACCAGACTAGATATAGAAAGTTTTCTCTGGAATTCTCTGTTTCTATGAGATGTCATTTAATTTTTTGCTCTATCTTTGTATTTATTATAAAATGAAAGTTAGATATAAAGAGTCCATTAAGTTCACATTCAGTATTTCTACCAAGACTTTCTTTGGTGATTCTGTGTATTTCATGTTGCATCATGTCCAGAGGTACTTAATATTTGGTTGATCAGCTGTTGATGGTGTTTTTTTTCTTCATTGGTGTCAGGTGACAAGAACTTCATTCTTCATTATAAAATTTAGCATCACCCTTGTGATTGACAGATAATACGTAGGTTGGCATGTTGACATGTCGTATTCAGTTGTTATTTAATCTAATGATTAGGGAATAGGTAACAGTTATTTAACTGTTATTTAATGATTTTAGCATCCCTAGATGATCTTTGCCTAAATCATTTATTGATTTAGGGATAAAGCATTGTTTGGGCTTTAAGTGAAAATAAAATTTGTTTGTTTCTTGAGACAGGGCCTAAGTATGTAGTTCAGCCTCAGCCTCCTGAGTACTGGGATTATAGCTATCTACCACCTCACCTAGCTTTGTTTAGTAGCTTTTTTAAAAAAAATACAACTTCAGTTAGCCAAGGCATAGAATTGTAACAAACTTGAGCCAGTATTAACGATTCCATTTACTTACTTAAGATGGATTTTGTTTAGGCATGGCATTAGGTAATCAAATAGTAAGAACCTTTCTCTCAAAGAAACTTCAACTTAAAGTGTGTTCTTTTTGGAATTGTTTTAAAATTTTTTTATCCCACCTTCATCAAGCTTCAAATATAAATTACTTTTTATTAATTAAAATAAAAATAGAACTCATTTTTTAGATTTTAATATGGTATTCACTAGCATGTCATGTAATGCATTGGTTAGATATCATCCTGTTATATCTGAGTTTATCTCTATGTTTCATGAATATTTATTATAAACATATAAGCAATTTCAAATGAGCAATCTGCTTACCCTGGTGTAGGAGTCCAATGGAGTCTTATGCCATCATTAAGTATGATGATATAAATCTATATGAAATATATTGACAGCCTGTAATACAGTTATGATCTCATTTTTTATAAATCAGTAAAGAGGTGAAAGAATATACATTAAAACATGTTATTCCTGGGGGAACTTTGAGGGATTTTGTTTTTGTTTGGGGGATTGGTGTAGATTTTGGTTTTTCTGTTCTGTTTTTATGTATTAATTCTTGCATGTTGAGTATGTATGATTTGTAAACAAAAATAGGTTGAAAAGCAACTTGTCTACAAAACAAGGTGAGTTTATTCTCAAAACTGTACACTTAAAATGGTTAAGCTAGTGTACTATGCTATGGAATTTTTACTACCTTTTAAACAGTCTGTAGCTACTGAATTGCAGAAAGCAAAACAAGAAACCAGCATGCCTAATACTGTCCATTAGATGTTGTATAGCTCCTAAAATTTTCTGTTGGTAAATGCTTGTGTCCTTTTTGTACTGTAATTATTGTTTCAAAGTGATCACAGTGTATTTAAAATTTCAAGTTTGCAGAGAATATGCAGAGAACAGTTACTCTGAAGTGCATTTGTTTGTTAGAGGCAGGATTTGGTAGGTAGACAGCAGAAAAATGTAAATGTAGAAAATCCTAGCTCTTGAAATGTGCTTTTGGCAAATAGTGATATCTGTGGTGATTGTATTCACTAAATAAAATATATTAGAAGTTCACATTAATGTGTCATAATTTCAAATTCCGTTTAAACCCACATACAGTATTCCATTTAATACCAAACTAGTAATGTTTATAATAATTAAAATGTTAGATTTTGGAATTTAGGTCATAAAGTGAAAAACATCATCTTGAGTGGACATAATGTTAATAACAAACTCTTATATCCCTCATTTATTGAATCCCTTATGTTATGAAATAAAGCATAAGAGCTTGTTTTCTCTCCCATTTACATATATGGAAAAATATATATTGTCTATGAGTAATGGATTGGTTCAGACAAAAATACTTAGAAATGTGAAGCTAGATTCATGCAAGTTGTGGGGTTTGTAACCTTATAGTGAAAGAACTCAGTCTGTTGCCTTCTTTTCTGCCCCCTTGCTACCTTCTTGGCCTTCAACTAACTCTGAACAACCTCCCACTACACTCCTGCCTGGAGAGACAGGAAATGTGACAGATCAGAATCCTGGTAGGGGACAATCCTTATCCCAGTGCATCACTGTGTAGCCAGGGCAAACACATTGGAGGTTTCACCACATCAAACACTGTTATCAGATGAAACTTATCCTGGATTTCCTCTTAGGGAAAAAACCTCTCATCGAGGGCAGGAAGGTTAATCACAGAGAGAGTGAGGAGAGAGTTCAAAGAGAAACTGGGCACTCCTAGTGCTCTCATGGATGATTACTGATTTTGAAAGGCAGTTTTTCTAGCACTATATTCCTTTCAGAAGAGCATGTGGTTTAGATTCAGAAAACCTTGGATCAATTCTGACACAATTTCTCACAAACTGCGTATTTTAGTCCAGTTATTTACCCTTTTCAGTCTTGTAAATTCACTCATTTATAAATTGAGGGTCATAGCATAACACTTGTGAGGTTTGTTCTTAGATTAAATAAGTATCATTTAGGAAAACAGTCATTCAACATAGGGACTGACACTTAGTAATCACTGAACATATTTCCTGCCAGAATTGTTCTCTACCAAGACACCTGTCTCCCTTAAGGTTCCATGCTCAGTGGATTAAATGAATTTCTTTAATGTGTTGAGTATTGTGTCTTTGTATCCTTAGACAGTAAAAGTATTAAACAGAAGAGCACTTTTTGCCCTCTTTAAAGGCTGTTCAGCATTAGTGTCTTTAGGAGTTTGAAAATGAACTTATTTGTGCTTATTATAACTCACAGTTGACATTATTTCATTATGTGATTTAGTTATAAATCATTTATGATTTTGTTACATTGAATGTAGAATTTATTTTAAAAAGAATCAAGTTAGTATTTAAGTGACTCAATAGTTTGAAATAAAATCTCAACAGATCTCCAAAAATTTCTTTTGAGTTATATATGTTGTTTGGTCAGGCATGATGCAAGTCCTACTAATTGGCTTTCAAATTTGCAGAGTAGTTACAACTTTGAACAAACTTTGTCATCTGTGGTTGAGAATAATGTAAAGTAAGCAGAATGTTTTAAGTTCAGCTTTTTAGTTCAAGTTGCTAAGGATAGTATATTATCTAATGTAAGTACCAATGTAACAAATACTGAAAAGTATCATGATATAGTAATAATCACCTATCTGCTATTTTATATAAGAGCATATGTAAGATTCCAGATGTGTCTTAAATGATTCCAGAAATCACAGCCTTTGGTGTAATACCTCAGTTCATTGTGGTGCTGGAAATCAAAGCTAGGTCTTGCACATGCTCAGCAAGTGCTGCATCACCGAGCCACATTCTCTGCCCCACGTAAATAGCTTTGTAGAATCTCTACCCAAAGCTTCCACTTCTGTTTGTAGGATTTAATTTGGCCTAGTTGGACTTAGAAATCTTTACAGAGCTGAAAGGAAGCCATCATTTAAGAAAGTATTGGACAGTCTGTGTGTTAACCACCATATTTTTACAGCGTGAGCATGGTGGTACACATCTGTAATCCCAGCAGTCTGGGAAAGTGAGACAAGAGAATCATGGGTTGGAGCCCAGCCTGGGCAATTTATTGATAGTGAGATCATCTAAATAAATAAATAAATAAATAAATAAATAAATAAATAAATAAAATTAGGCTGGGGATATAGCTCTATGATGGCACTATTTTCTAGTATAAAACTTTTTTATAGGTTTATTTCAATTTATAGTACTTATTTGTATGTAATTACATCTCACATTTTGTCAGACCGGAAACTTTACAAAGACCCTGTTGTGGTTTGTGTCTAAATGCCCTCCAAAGCCTCATGTGGTGCAGGTGGAGCATTTTTAGAGGGGTCTGAATCTAGAGTGTGTGATTGATTCATGGTGCAGTGTGAGAGTTAAGGGTGTTAGGATGAAGGGTGGGTGATTAATAAATCAGTCTAGTGATTGGTTTGGCACAGCCTTAATCCTGATGGTCTGGATACAATTCAAGGGACAAAAAGAGGTTTGTCTGCCCATTGCTTACTTTGCTGCCTCCTGCCTGCCATGAACTATTTCTCCCCTGTTATTCCTGTCTGCCAAGCTACCCTTCCATGGAGTCAGGCAATTATAGACTGAAGTTTTTATAAGCAGTTAGCTAAATAAACCTCTCTTCAACTTGTGGATATTGGGTATTTTGTCTCAACAACAGAAAAAGTAACTAAGATAGACCTGATTAAAACATTAGAACCTTAGTGAAATATTATTTGGTAATTACATATGTAGAATGATTAATGATAGCATTGGTGTGTTCTGTGAACTTGTAGTTTCTTCTTCAATTTTATGTGCCTAGAATCTTGCCAGGGCTTTGATCTATAGTTAGTATTTCATATGTGTAGCTATGTGAATACTTAATAAATTTAGTCAAAACAGTTGATTTTTGCATAGTTACTTTGGTTATCTTGTTTCTATTTGGGTAATTTTTCAAACCATCTCATCCATCCAAATATTTTGTTGTTTTATAGTTTGTTTTTAGTAGTCTTCTTGAATGGTAATTAAAGTGGTAATTTTTATCATCACTTTAGTGACCTTGAAAATTACAGTAATTGATAATCATTTGGCATCTGATAATGTAGTTTTTTAAATAGCTTTTAAAGTTGTAGAGTTGGTAAGTTCTTTAAATTATAGCATTCAAAGTTCATTCAGGTATGGTACTGAAAATATATTGCTTTTGAAATTTTTCTTTAATTTCTGACAGTGCTTTTAACAATAAAGAATTTAGGAGCTTAGAGGTGTTCAGTACTTGAACTAGGATGTGTTGATATTAGTTGTGATAGCTGCTGGGTTGATTTGGTATTCTAATTTCAAGGTCTAATATCTCTGCTATTTTAATTATCTCAATATTACCACAGTGAGAACTTGCGTGAAACTGAAATGGGTGACATTAGGTGAGGCATCCATTTTCTTTTGCTTTTCTGCTCTTCCTTGCTCATTTTCTCCATAGTGCTTTCTGGATTGTATCTGTCAGATCTGCTCCTCTTGTAACTCCTTTATTCTTTAAATTAAAAGTCACTCAGTTGGTGCCTCAGTTACTGTTTATTTTGTGCTCTTGTATCACTGCCTCAAATGCTGTAGAATTATGTACATAATTCTTTTAAGTAACTCATCTTGCAAGGAGATCAAAATAACATTTGTTTAACAGGTATAGGGAAAGGAAGTAAACCATTGCCTAGAATTTTAGTAGGAGTTCTACAAAGAGGAAAATCAGAAAGAGTAAAGTAAGACTGCTGGGCATGATAAGACAAGAAATTGGACCTTTTATTATGTATAAATTGGTATAATATGATTGGTATTTTAAAACTTTAATATTTCAAGTAGTATAAATTGGTATACTGAGCAGTTCCTAAAGTTTAAAAACTTTCTTACAAGGCTTAACTATGATTTGATTGACCTTCATCATCTATCAATTTCTTTACCTTTTAATTATCTTACATGCCACCAGATTCACTCTTCTCTCCAAACATATTTTTAAAATTATTTTTATTAGTACATGTTTCCAGTACATAACTAAAGATCCTATTATCTATCTTTTATTTTATTCTTTATTTATATTTTGGGTTTCTCATATAAGAGAAACCATGCAATAAGCTTGTGTTTCTGATTTTTTTCATTTAACAATATGGTCTCATGGTGCATCCATTTTTCAAACAATTCAGATGTATCCTTTATGGCAGAGTATTACTCCATTGTATATAAACACTGCATTTTCTTTATTCATTCATGTTCCTCAAAGACATTTTAAGCTTCTTAGTTGGTTATTTGAATCACTGTCTTTCTTTTTATCCTCTTTTGTACCTTTTTGCTTTGACAAACCTAACTTACAGGCTGGCTTAAATTCTATCCTTCATGTTCCTCAACTGCTCCCATGCAACCAAATGTACGTGGGGAGAAATACACAACCATACTCTCTGGTATTACTTTTAATTTTTGTCCACTAAATTCAAGTGAGCCTTCAATGCTGTGATCCGTCAGGACATATTTATCTTATCTCTCTTCTTTTATTTTCTTAGAGCTGTATTTGATACCTTCTTTGTTCTCAAAGTTCCAGTGCATCCCCTTTAAACTGTATTTTTAAGTGATGGCTTCACACCCTAATTTATTGGAAGAAATAATAGAAGCAATGAAAAACTAATTTCTACTAGTTTCCACTTGCATTGATAGCTATAACTTTATCTGTGCCTAGTTTTGTCCCCTCTTCTCTCCTGCTCATTCACTAAACTGTAGCCTAGAGCCACCATTTACTCATCCGGGAAACCTTGTCCCTTCTTGTCTAGAGTGGAAAGGTGTTTTCTTCTTTCCTGTGTCATCAGAATTACCTTAGATGTTTATTTTCAGAATTCATCATCTGAAAAATACTATGTGTCAGGTACTAAGAATATGCCAGTGGAGCTTATATTCTAGTTGAGGAAACAGACAAGTAAGGAACAGTAAATGTCATAGATGAAAAGATGCTGTGGGAAATCAAAAGTAGAGCCAATCAAAGAAGCTGGATAATTCTGTCTAAGAAATGTGGACTGTGGCATTAGAAAGGATGGCCAAGGTAGGCTTCAGTATGAAGACACTGGATTTAATCTAAAACATGAAGGAAAAGGGGAAGTTACCTCTGGTGGTGATAAATGAGGGGAAGGAGAAGAATGCCAGGCAGGGGGCAGACTTGACAAAGACTCTAAGCAGAGGGGTGAAGTGCACTGTGGAAGAATGCAGAGAAGACTGGTGTCTGAAAGCCTGTTCTGAAGGAAGTTGGACACTCAGTAGGCCAGGAGGATTCCTGATCATTTCAAAGCCTTTGTTGTCTATTCTTAGTGAACTGAAATGTTACTCAAGTTTCTTGAAAATATTTAAGATTTTGGCTACTGTACTGAAAATGAACTGCAGTGATGAGGAGGAGAACTCTTCTGAGATTTTGGGAGATGACAAAGGCTTGGTCTGAGGTAGTGGAGGTGGTGAGAAGTGATGAGAAACTAGAAATGTTTTGGAAGCAGATCCAATAGGGTATCTAGAAGGAGTAAATGAAATGGAAGTGAGGGTAATTCCAGCATCTTTAGCTTGAGCAGTTGAAAAGATGAAGGTGTCATCATATGAAATAGAGAAAGCTCTGGCAGCATTTGGCAGAGGGAGCATGGGTGGGAGAGATCAGGAGCTCATTTGGGGGCATGACCAGATAGATGTCTCTTAGAATACAATTTCTATCTTTAAGTAATTTAGGCAGACTGTCAACATCTCAGGTTAGGAGATTCTGGTGTGGCAGCTAGGGAGGCTTAGGTATTAGCCACTGAAAAATTGCAGTGGAACTGTCTCATTGGAGAAACCAGATAAATGCAAGGCTTGTGAAAAAGGAAGATCACTCCATGTTTTAGTCTCCATGATAGAAAAATTAGGCAAGCCAAGAGCAGGAATGGATTTAAGGGAAAAGACAGTGAATTTGATTTAAAGTGAGATACAGGTAATTCAACATGGTAGAAATGTCTACTGTATATTTGGACATATGTCTTGTTTTTTTCTAAGAGGCTGGAGATGTTATCTAGACTCTGGCACATAATAAGTATGTGCTGTGTCACTGAACTCCTCCCTAACCCCTGACATGTATGTCTTAAAATTGAGACTCAACATGGAAAGAAGCTTAGATTTTGAGTAATTGAAAGGTGATGGTTAAAACCATAAATGAGAAATTGTCAGAATAAAAAAGCTAAGCAAAGAAGCATAGGTGGATGGTCTCCTTCAGTGAGAAGTCCAATAAAGAATTAATCTAATGGGAGTAATGACTTGGACTTTAATGACATAGAAATGGTAGTTGATAGTTGTTAATACTGGATAATTGATGAAGCAGGTAAGATGAATTCACTATCTAGGAGTAAATTAGTTTACTTCCAAAGTGCAGTGTCAGTGGACAACCCAACTTTCTCTTGGTGTCTGTTATCACTTCTCTTTTAAAGTCTAATTCAGCTGTATATCCAGTAATAATAGCTAGTGTTTATTGAATGCTTATTACATGCTATATATTTTGCTAAGTATTATGTGAATTTATTACCAATCTTTTTACCAGTGCTGATGTAGGAACTGTTCTATAACTGTTGAAGACCAAAGAGATTAATTTTGTAAGATTGTATAATTATTGATAGGAAAAAAACCCAGATTATCCAGGCACTCTGGTATCAGAACCCATACTTTGAGCTACTGTACTAGTTTTTCTTTCAAATATTCTTACATATTCCTTGACAAAATTTAATTCCTTTTGATTGACTGTCTCCAATGGTCATGGGTACTAAGAGATAAAGGCTGTCTTTTACATAAAAGAGTAGGGATAAAGGATAACTTCTTAGAATGATACATAATGCTGCAGGACTATGCTGATCAAAAATAAATAAAAGCAATGATACAGTAGTAAGTAATGAGAAGGGAGGAAGTGGTCAGTCTGGGACCAGGTGTTGTAAAAACCTTCATGGAAGGAATAGGATCTGATGTGAACCTTAAAGGATGAGTCTTACCTTGACTGTTGAAAATTGCATGTGGATGAGGTAAAATAAATATGAGATATTAAAGATAGCAGGAATGGCTGCAGCTAAGCTGCACATAAAAGGTAGGGTAAGGGGGAATATAAACGGTACAATTCAGTTGATTGAACTGGCCAGAAAGACTGAATCCTAAGGTCAGCTGAACAGGACCTTGAGCAGAGATCCATGGAACACTGTGAGATAGTTGCTGCTTTTTGTTTAGAATAGAATTCTGTAGTTCTCAACAATTTACTTCATGATTTTAAAATACGTATATTTAAAAAGATATTTTATTTCTAGAATGCCAGTTAATGAAAACAGAACGACCAAAGCCAAACACATTTATTATCAGATGTCTCCAGTGGACCACTGTTATAGAAAGAACATTTCATGTAGATACTCCAGAGGAAAGGTAAGAGACATACTTTTTTTTCATTCTGTGAAAAAGCAACAATCAATCTGAAGCTATATTTGTAATTGACTTCATTGTTAGTACTTACAAGGAAATATATTTGCAAAATGCCCTATTTCTTAATAGTTCTGTTTCTGGTATGAGCAAACAAATCATTGAACGATTAAAATGCAATTTTAAAAAGACAATTTTATAATCTACATTTTTAAATATAGAGTTGCTTGTATTCATATTTGAAACTCTGAGGCAAAAGTGAGAGCAAAATTTTCAAGTAGTGTACCCTTCTAAATTGCAAGTGGTGGCTTGAAGTACTTTGTTGAGGATTCTGAGATTTGGTGTAAGCTCTATGGGAGAGCCATTGGAGTTGATTGGCATGGACTTCATCACTGCTGACAAGGGGAGCAGCAGCCACTAACTGGTAAACAGCTTTCCAGCTTTACGTGGGCCGTGTTTCCATCCTCCTGGGGACAGTTTTTAAAGCCACTTTCCCATCGCCCCGTTTCGTCTTAGTGTTCTTGCGTCTGGTGGCCTGAAATTCAGTTGGAGCTGGCAACTGCAACCACAAACTTACTTTCCTACTATTGTGTTAGCACAGTTGTCCTGATTAGCAACTTATGAAGTTAAATATTAACCTTATTTTCCAAATGACTAAATGAAGTTTTGTTGTAATAGACCTTTCTAGGATTTTAAAAAGACCAAGAGTCTTAAAAAATACTAGTAAATGGTAGCATTTTTGTTTGTTTTTGTTTTGTTTTCTTTTACTTTATTCTGTGGTGCTGGGAGTTAACCCCAGCTTACAAAGCTAGCCCTAAAGTATTATTTCAGTTATTCTTGATCAGTAAATTCTTACATGCTATAAGTAGAGGGAGACCGTGATATTTTCTTCCCCGTACTTCCAGCATTACCCTTTGGTGATGCCTTTGTGTCTTTAGTGTGATTCAGATCTCTGTGTTTTCCTTTACACTGCCAGCTGACTCTCACTCCCACTCCTGTGCCATCTCTCACACAGGGCTTTTCATAGACTGAGTTTTCAGTCTCCTTGTACCTTCACCCATCACCATAGTTGGGCTAATTTCTATATATCCTTCACACTTTTTCTACAAACCATCTCTGACTAATGTGGATTAGGTAGATCACTTAGCTATATATTTACATATCTTCTTGTGCTTTTTATACCAAGTATATCATGACTATAAAACTTTCTTACTAGACTACAAACTTCTTGATAGCAAGGATTTTATCTTCTTCCTATGGCTCTTTGTTTGATGTCTTATAGCACGTAGTCTAGTGCCCAATACCGTATTTGTAGACTGACTGACTGAATGGAAGTTTCTTATGTCAATATGTAGTCTTTGAAAATACCATTCTTATAGTGGATTTATAGCTTCTCATTGAAGTATGACTCATTTTGCCATTTGTGTTTATAAAGCTGGATTTCTGCCAAACGTTAAGATACTCAAATCCTTTGCTGTTTCTATAATAACATTGCTCTGCTGAACAATCAGTTTTCATTTGTATTTATGACTAGAAGAAATCAGAAGATTCAGCTTTAGTAAAAATGTAAAACAGCATATTTATATTTGCCATTGGAGTGTATTCTACTATATTCATCTAGAAGCTGGTGTTTGAAGACTTTGTATAACTAATGTCAATGAAGACATAATAAGGGCTAGTGAGAGTTACAAAAACTGTCCATTTTCAGTATTTCTCCCAATCTAAAATCCTTACATGTTCTTAACTAAAAGTGTAGCTTTATCTTACATTTATCTCATTGCATAAGATTGGACTATTTGTCTAACTAGTGAGCCTGTTGTCTCATTCTTTTTCAGTTCTTTTCTCACAAATGATAGGCTGTATGCATAAATACTTGGGCTTTTAGATTTTAATGTTTTTTCATCTATCTGTCATTGTAGTGCTCATACCACATGGCTTTAATAACAGAAACATTAGAAAACTTTTAATAGAGCACCACTTCCTGTATTATTATTATTTTTTTTTTTTGGTACTAGGGATTGAACTCACAACCTTGCACTTGCCAGGCAGGCACTTAATGCCACTGAGCTAAATCCCCAGCTCTCTGTATTATTTTTATATCAAAATATTCTTAGTTATTCTGTCACTTTTTTGTTTTGGTTTGTTTTTTTTGGTCTTTTTGAGACAGGGTCTCACTATTTAGTTCAGGCTGGCCTTGGGCTCACTTTGTTGCCCAGGCTGTCTCAGACTCTCAACAATCCTCCTACATGAACCTCCCAAGTGCTGTACATTTTCTTATTAAATTGAATTTAATCAATATGTGTAAATGTAAAAATTACATATGCTAATGAATACCCTTGTCAATGCATGTGCAAATTGTGTAATACTTAAATGAGGTTAAACATTTATAACTTCTCAAACATTTTATCATCTTAAGATAAAACTTTCAAAAGCCTTTCTTACAGCTTTTTAAAATGTACATTATTGTTTTCTATAGTCACCCTTCTAGCACATCAGAGTGTCTTGCTTTTTGTGAAATTGTACCCCAGTACCCATTTATCAACCTTTTCCTGTCACTGTCTCCTTCCTGTTGTCACTGGCTTCAGCTAACCACCATTCCACTGTCAACTTTTTCAAATTCCATGTACGTAAGATCATGTAGTACTTGTTCTTAACTCACTTTACTAATGTATTGATCTCCAGTTCCATCCATGTTGTCTCAAATGATAGAATCTCTTTTGTTAAGGCCAAAGAATGTTACATTGTAGATGAATGTCATGTTTTCTTTATCCATTTGTCAGTTAATACACACTTAGGTTATTTCCATCTCTCGATGGTTTTGAATAATGCTGCACCAAACATGGAAGAGCAGATGTCTATTTGAGTAACTGATTTCAGTATTTTTTGTTTTGTTTTTGGCTTTGTTTTGCTAAGTATCCAGAAGTGAAATAGCTGACTCCTATGGTGGTTCTATTTTTAATTCTCTGAGGAACCTTCATGCTGTTTTCAGTAGTAACTGCACTATTTTACCTCCCCACCAATGTTATATAAGGTTTCTATTTTTTTTACATCCCTACTAACATCTATGATTTTTATTTTGTTTCATTTTATCATGGCTGCTTTAATGTGTCCCAGTGTGATTTTTGACATGGCATTTCTTTTTGTTTGTTTGTTTACTTTTATTTTAAAGGGGAAAAATTTCAAAACAAGATAATATGAGAGTAACAGTGGCTACCACATTACATATTGTTATTTTTGAATTACTTACTCAGAGTACAAGATACAGAAATTTAATTGTCCAAATAATATTGGCATAAACCTTTCTTTTCAGTGAATTAAGAGAAATCAGTAGTATAGCTATCTTAACTATTATGTGTATATATATATATATATATATATATATATATATATATATTTTTCCTTCCTTTTCTCTTTCCTCTATCCCAGTTGCTCTTTGCTTTTGAACAGTTTCTTCCCATTTTACAATATCTGTTGTACATTCCGGATTTTATATTACTCTTTCAGCTTACACTAGGGTGACAATACAGTGTTTACACATGAGAGTCTGGTTGTCTGGTTTATTTCACTTATGAGTATGACCTTCAGTTGTATCCATTTACCTATAAAAGTCTCCAGTTTATCTTTCTGTATGGCAACTTGGCATTTCTTGATGATAGTAATGCTGAACCTTTTTCATATACCTATGAGTCATTTGTATTTCTTCTTTTGAGAAATGTCTATTTTAAGTCTTTTTATACATTTTTAAATTGGTGTTTGCTATTGTTATAGAAGTTCCTTATATATTTTGGATAACATGTATTTTTTCAAATAATCTTTTCCTAGTCCTTATATTTACCTTTTCTCCTGCTGTATTTCCTTTGCTACACAGAAGTTTTTTGGTTGACTTGTCTATATTTGCTTCTGTTGACTGTACTTTTTGTGTCATAGTAGTCGAGATAGTTGTCAAAACCAATGTCATGATTTCACCTATGTTTTTCTTCTAGGAGTTTCATAGTTTTAGGTCTATATAGTTGTGGCACTCTTGCGGAGGATCATTTGACCACATATACATCCTTTTATTTCTCAGCTCCATATTCTGTTCCATTGGTCTGTGCCATTGTGCCAGCAACATACTGTTTTAATTATTGTTGCTTTAGAATGTACTTTTAAGTCAAGGAGTGAATTGACTTCAGTTTTGCTCAAGATTGTTTTGGCAATTGAAGGTTCTTTATGGTTAAGAATTTTAGGATTTTTTTTACTAGGTATGCAAAAATAGCATTTGGATTTTGATAGGCATTGCATTGATTTTGTTGATCACTTTGGGTAGCATTGTCACCTCAATATTAATCTCTCAGTCCATAAACATGGAATATCTCTCCATTTATTTTTGTTACTTTTATTCTTTAGTTTTCATTGTACAAATCTTTCACATCCTTTGGTAAGTTTATATGTAAGCTTTATTTCTTTCTCTCATAAATGAGATATATGTTAATCTCTTCAGGCTACTGTAGCAAAATATCATGAACTAGGTAGCTTGCAAACAGTAGAAATTTACTTTTGATAGTTTCAAAGGCTGGGAATTGGAAGATAAAGGTGCGGGCAGATTAGATGTGATGAGGGTCTTCTTTCTAGTTCTCAGAGGATGCTTTCTCTTTGTGTCCTCACATAGTGAAAAGTGCAGACTTCTCCAGGTTCCCTTTCATAGGGACACTAATCCCTTCCATGAGGACTCTACTGTCCTGGTCTGAGGCCCCACCTTCTAATGCTATCAACTTTGGGGTAATGTGCCCTCAAACATTTATTTTTCTACAGACCTAGTTTCTGTAAATAACAGTTTTGTCTCTTCCTTTCCACTAGTTTTACCTGTGACTTCCGTTTTTAAGACAGGGTTTAAAACTTTTTGTGATGACAAATATACTTGTTTCTTCTCTGATTTTAGTGAATGTACTTCAAATTGTTCACTGTTAAGTACAGTTTTTGACATGTACTTTATTATGTCTTGGTTTTCACCCACAAATTATTGGTTCAGGTTGGTTTTCTTTTTCATGGCTAAATAATGTGTCACAGCCATTCCACTATACTTAAACCACATCCAGGGACATGTCACTGTGTGCACAAAGACATCCTCCTTCCCCTTCCTGTTCTATGTATATTGAATTATCTCCCAGGTACTGATTCCATCCTGTGCTACCACATCAGCTATAGTTTTCTTTCCTGTTTGTCACTACTGCCAAAAATACCCTATTGCCCTTTCTAATCTTTCCTTTATGTTGATAATCATTAACTCGTGTACATCTTTGAACAGTCACAAAGGTACCAGTGTACTAGTGTATTCTTGTATGACTTTATCTTTAACACTTTATTATTACTAATTTCACAAAAACAAGGTTTCCCCTATCAGACTGCAAGTCTTTCCTAAGCCATGGTATGTTTGAATTTTAGTAGCACACCTATTTAACTATCCACTAAAAAGTAAGTGATCAGTTTATGAAAATTATTTTTATTAGTAGTATGTAAAGAATAATTTGTTTCATGAGGTGTCTCATTCTGTGTTGTACATTGATTGCATTTCAGTATTAGAAATCTGAAGATTGGTTGCTTTTTGGCCCAGTAAGCTTTTGCAGGCATTTCTCTCTCCTCCCAAAATTGTAAAAAGGTTTTAGTGCAATTATGGCAGTTCACCAATAGTCAATAGTTCAAATAAGAACTACTGGTAAGGGACATTAAGATATTACAAAAGAAAGAAAAAAGGAAAGGCATCAGGTTGGGAATAAAGTGAAGTTTAATGGAACTAAAACATCAAACCTCCAGTGTTCATTTCCCTTGTCTTAGCTGGCACTTTGAGAAGAGAGTCTATAATTTGAGATTTTGACCAACTCTGAGAGACAGGAATCATATTCTTGAATCCCATGGCCTGCTAAAGAAAAGGCATGATAAACCACTATGTTCAGGGGTTCATACTTGAAAGGACTATATACCATGTAAGAAAAGATAAAATGGAAATAGTTTTATCTTGGGAGAATAAAAGTCCAGCCTTAAATTCATTTCTGAATTGGATTAGATCTGGTTTTATTGCTCTCTTAGGAACCTGCTAAAAGCAACTGTAAATATTCTCTTAAGAAAAGATTGCACCTCACTAGGTCTCAAATTATCCGATTTTTTTGTGAACCTGTTTCTAAGACTTATCTAAAATTTTATGCACAGATTTATGACAATGTGACCAAAACCACAGAGGAAAAGAAAGAGACAGTAGAATCAAATTCATGGGGCTTCAACAATGGAGCTATCTAGCAATGATTAAAAGAACTATGGACTGGTATGTTTAATTATGTTAAGGCCAGGAAATTCAGCAGACAGATGGAAAATACAAAAGAAGAATCAAATGAAAAATTTAAAACTAATAAAATATTTGGAATTATGAGTGCTAATGGTTTCAATAGAACATTAAGCCTCACATTTGGGGAAATAAGACTATCCAAAATGAAACATGCAGAGATAAAGGGCAGAAAATAAAAATTAGAAAAGAGTGTAAGACAAAGAAGATGTAGTAAGGTACCGTAGAGATACATAATTGGAGTCTCAGATGGTGTGAGAGGATGTGTTTGAAATGAGAGCAACTGAAAATGTTCTAAACAGACGAGGAGATAAAATGACAGATTCAAAAGTCCTATAACTGCCAACAGGTAAAATATAGAGAAAACTCCCAGTCCCATGAGACTGGTAAAAACCAATGCCTTTGGCAAATAATACATGTTTTTAAAAGAGTGGTAGTTAGACTGAAAAGGTGATATGACAAGAGAAAAAAATTGGCATGGAATACAGTAGTAATTGGGGATAATAGAATGGTATCTCCAAAGTACTTGAGAGGGAAGTAAATACTAAGAAAAATTTTTTTTCCAAGAACAAAATTAAAAATATTTCCAACTGGGAATGTAGATACAATGCCAGTATCTCAGCATTTTGGGAACCTCAGGCAGGAACATGGGAAGTTCAAGGCCAGCTTGTGCAGCTTACCAAGACCTTTCTCAAAACATAAAAGCATTTTTTTAAAGGGCTGAGGAAGTAGCTCAGTGCAAAGGCTCTAGGTTCAGCCTCCAGTACTGCATTACAATTTTTTTCTTACAGACTGTAGAATTTGTCATTAGCAGACCTATACTAACTACCAAAGTATTCTTTAAACAGAATAAAAATGGTCCTAAATGAAAGGAGAAATGCAGAAAGGATTTAAAAATAATAAAATAGTACATAAGCCAATAAGCCCAAATGAGTATTATTGTTTTTGAATAATAATGATGTGCTTTGAGTTTTATTTTTGTGATGTTAGGGGGAACTATTAAGGAATAAACTCTATTTGTGTTAATGTCAAATTTTGTAAAATTTTGAAAATCATTTATCATCTTGCATTAATGGCACATTTTGCTCATTTTAATAGGGAAGAATGGACAGAAGCTATCCAGGCTGTAGCAGACAGACTGCAGAGGCAAGAAGAGGAGAGAATGAATTGTAGTCCAACTTCACAAATTGATAACATAGGAGAGGAAGAGATGGATGCTTCTACGACCCATCATAAAAGAAAGGTAGGAAATAATGATTCATTGTACTCAGCACAGCATTTATTTGTCCAAAAGACATATGCTAAAACTTCTGATTTGCAGAGATATCTCAGCCAGTTTTCTTGTGATATGAGTAGGTATGGGTGTTTTCTATGCATGTGATTCTGAAATGCCTTCCTTAGAACTAAATCATTGACCAGCACTTTTGTACTCAATAATGATAGGGATCTTGAGGGACTTGTGATTGATGTACTGTCATACATCTTCATGAATTATATTTTCCCCCTGTTTTAAATACCTTTTTAGAAACTTGGAATCAAATATTTTCCTTAATGATTAGATTCTTCTCTATTTGGCATTACGTTTCTGCAGAAATGGCTGTGTTGGTCCTGATTGCTCAGGTAGAAAGTAAACAGTCTTGGAAATAATCTTTTCTTTTAATAGCTATTCTGAGCCAATGAAGAAAAATGGGCTTTTGCTTTCCTCACTGCTCTAGAGTAATAAGTACAAATTATATTTTTATGGGAAATACAAATAATGTTTTCCACTGCTATACAAAATGGAAAAGACAGCTCCCTTAATTAGTTAAGTAAAAAATGGTTATTCCATGATTAATCAAGATTGAGGTATTGAAAAGAGACAAGATAGACCTGATGATATGCAGTTGTAATACTAGTTACTTAGGAGGCTGAGTCAGGGAGATCTCAAGCTTAAGCCTCGCTTAGGCCACTTAGTGAGACCCTGTCTCACAAGGAAAAAATGGACTGGGAATGTAGTTCATTGATAAAGCCATAGGTTCACAAAAAGAGAAAAGGAGAGGTCAATACTGTTTATATAAGAGTATGTTTTCTAAAAGATAGGTAAATGAATCTTCAAGCAAGAAAACACAAATATTCAGAATATTAGCATGAAATTTGCTTTCTGAGATATTATTGTTTTGTTTTGTCATTGTTGGACTTTGAATCCAGGAACTTGTGGTGTTAAGCAAATATTCCACCACTGAGCTATGCCTATAGTCTGAAATTTGGATTAGCACAGTGGTTAAAAACTTTTTGGATTCGGACTTTCCACTTCCACATGCTAAGTGTATGAACTAAGTGGAATTATATACTCATAGCTTACAAAGTTAGTTATTCTTTCTTTAAGTTTTTGTTGTTATTAAAATAATTTATGCTTGATCTTGGTCAAATGTCTGTGTACCTTTGCTCTCTTCTTTGAAAACTTACCTCCTTTTTTGGTTGAACCAGGTATTACTTAAACTTTAACTCACCTTGTTCCTCAATCAAAAAGAAAAAATCACTTTGCTTTATCCACCTACTCACAGATAAGAAAGTTGCTTTCTCAGGTGTGTATACACAGGTACATAATGAACTTGATATTTGACTGCATTGGTAAATTTAAAGTCAAGTCAAAGTAATGTCTGTACTTCAATTCTAGTCTGTCCTCTTCAAAACTAAGCTATACCAGCTCTACCTTGTTAAATTCTCTAGAATTTCTAAAAATGTCTATAACAGATTAATATATACTGTAAGAAAAGGGTTAAAAAAGGAGACTTTGTAATATCCTACTTGGCAGTGCAGTGTCTGCGGGACACAATAATTTTGGAAATGAATATAGAAATTGTCAAAAGTTTGAATAAAGAGACAGAATTTTAAAATGTATGAAAATGGAAAAATATGTAACAGATTTTTTTCTGTTCAGGGTGTTTATAAGTAATTACAAGGACGTAATGAATTTCCTTTTTTTCAAATTACCAGTGTAACTATTCTTATAACTCCTCCCATTACTAACTATCCTGTTAGGTTTGTTTTGTGGTATGTCTGTGTTATCTTGTTTGGTCGACATAAGAATCTGAGGTAGGTGCTAATGTTACCCTATTTTATAGGTGAGTCATCCAGCTGGGCATGGTGGCCCATTGTTGTAATCCCAGCACACTGGGAAGCTGAGGCAGGAGGATTGCAAGTCTTGAGTCCAGCTTGGGCAACTTAGGGACTGAAGAAGACCCTGTCTCAAAATATAATTGTTATTGGATTCTCAAAAAAATTGAATATTTAATCAAACATAGGT
This sequence comes from Hydrochoerus hydrochaeris, assembly GCA_004027455.1. Classification (NCBI taxonomy): domain Eukaryota; kingdom Metazoa; phylum Chordata; class Mammalia; order Rodentia; family Hydrochaeridae; genus Hydrochoerus; species Hydrochoerus hydrochaeris. The sequence continues at coordinate 288,896 of PVLA01001090.1, read as the reverse complement.
GATCTTTTAATTATACACAGTAGAACAGTGTACAGCTTATTTTGTTTTCTTGGTTCATACATATAAATCTGTAATTTCTATCATTATAACAAAGTTATATTAGAAATAATATAGATTATACTCATGATTATACTGTGTCTCAAAATATTATGGAGAACTGTTGAACATAATGCAATGTGTGTATATTTAATAATAGTCACTCTTCAAAAAGTCCATAGAATGTTAATTTTATGAAATAGTAGTACAAAGTGGGGGCTTAGAATTTGCCCGGGGTCAGAGTGCTGACTGTGGGTGTGGTGATGGGAAAGAGGTCTTTCTTCACCCTTTCATCACTCAAGTCCCTCACCTATAAAAGAGGGATAATAGTGGTAGTGAACTCATAGTTTTAAGGTGTAAATGTGTCAAGTGCTCATATAGTACATATATAATGAATATTAGCTGTTAGTGTTAGCTACTGTCCTACTTTGCCACATGAAGATTACATCTTTCCCAAACAGATTGTTTTAGAATTACTAAAACTGAGTCTCAAAAAAAAAAATTGATAGAAATATTTTTAATTTATTTGGGGATCACTGTCTTAACGATACCTAATTTCCATTGTTCTTGATTTTATTTCATTTTAAATGAAATAATTTAAAGCAGCTTTGAATGAAAGAGTATAGGACAGTATCTTTGTTTGTACTACATCCTGTTATATCATGGATGTAATGACTTAACTGATCATGGCAAAATATTACTGTGACATCTGTTGAGTGAAATGGCTTCTCTAGAGCTGTATCCTGTATAAAAGTCAGTTATCAGGCAAAGAATTGCACAACTTCAGATTTTTGTTTTATTTGGTAACACATTAAAGCACAACCATATATATCCTCATAATTTACAGGGCACATTTTCTTTTTCACTTAATTTACAAGACACATTTTCTTCTTCACTTTTTGAAAATAGGCAACAAGATTTTTAAAAAATGGCTCCTGATTATTGATTATGGTAGCTGTGCTTAAAGTGGTCTCAATCTCTGCCTCTTGGAGTAGACAGGTGATTACTTACCATAACTGGAATACTGCCATAGAATCAGCTTTGCCAGGTAAAACTCTTGGAGAAAAAAGGATGAGGTGGTGGAGACATGAGACAAGGGCTTGGCAGCTGGCTTTAAATTAAAAAATGATGTATCAGAGGAATTTGATTAAAGGAGTCAAAAGTGCCTATTCTTGGTCTGCCAAGCTGCCATCTTACATACCCACCCTGTCAGGCATGGAAAAGAGCAGAGTATATGAGGATAAACAGCTAATTGGAAAGGAAAGCCTACTTCATTTTTAACTGCTCAGTGCAGGCCTTCCTGGGACCAGCTGGTTACAGTGATTTAAACTATAAACAGTACTTCATACATTCCTAGAAAGTCTTACTCTAATTCTTGCAATTTGATCTTATCACCTCCTGCCTGACCCTTCTGTATTAATACGCAGCAATGGCTAGAATGTAGAGGAGAGAAGAAAGAGGAGGTAGAAGTAGTGATAGTAGGACCTGCTAAAATCACAGGGTCTCACACTAGAATCAGCCTTCCAAGAGGAAGGTGTGGCGTAATCTGTGTCGTATAAATTGGCCAGGGATGTAGTTGAGGGGATGGAGTGGCCGCATAGCCTGAGTGAGGAAGTGTTCAGGGTTCTAGCCTCAGCCCTCCTCCCCTGGGAGGCAAGATATAGTCCAGTGCTGTTGAAGTTAACTAATTACATTAGCTCCACCTCTTCCTCATGGGCAGTGCTGCAGGATGTGGACAGAAAGTAAACTTCTAAGAGTCCTTGTCCCCTTTATACTTGTTTTGTTTTTGTTATTTATTTATTCATTTTGGTCTTTTTGAGACAAGGTCTCACTATGCAGTTTAGGCTGGCTTTTAACTCACTTTGTACCTAGGCTGGCCTTGATATTTTTGTTTGTTAAACCTAATTTGTAGACTCATGATTTCTTTCCTTACATTCTAGATATGTGTGATTTGAATATATTAAATACTTGCTGCATATACATGTCTTAGCCTACAGCAGCCATATGAATAGGCAGAGAAGCAGTGTAACAGTGTAGAGTATTTCCCTACTAAATTCTTAGGATTGAGTTTTGGAAAATTAATTTTTCTAAAGAGTATCCATGCACCCATTTTTTTATTACAGTCTTCTTATATCTTTCCCCTTTAACATCGTATAAAAGAGAAAACATTTTATAATGCTTATATTTCATTTGTAGACTAGATAGTTACTTTGTATACCATTGCAAGCATTCGTATTTGGTATCAAAGATAACATTTTAATTTTCTGAAGTTTTGTCAAAATAGATGTGAAATCTCTTTCTGATTATATCATATAGGATGCTTTTTTATAGGATGCTTTTTAACTAAGATTAATTTCCTTTTTTTAAAATTTCTTTTTTAGAGGATGACAAATTGATAGAAACCTTAACATTAAAGAGTTAAAGCTGTCATATATTTTCTGACTTTATTGTCCCTAAGAATTACAGTCCTTGGGAATATAGTAATATCTTCTAATTATATGTTGTTTTTCATCTGAAAATGTCATAAAGAAGTTTAAAAATCACTTTCCAATAAGGATTCAGTTTTATTTTGTATGATATTTAGTAATAAAATGTAGTGAGTCTTATTTTCTAGTACTTTTAGGTGAAAAAGGAAGAAGGTATTGCCTAAATGATATTTTGATATTTTAAGACTTGGTATGAGAATACTGTCTCTAATCTGTTTATTGCCATGGAACACACTACCCTGAGTTTAATGTCTTAGAACAACAAGAGTGTGTTATTTCTTGTGATTTTGTTGTTTGTGGGGAGTTCTGCTGATAGATCTCTCATGGCTACCTTCTGCTGACACATGGGCCACCCTGAGAAATCCACAAAGGCCTTCCCCAAATATCTGGGGAATGATGCTGACTTTTGGCTGTGGTATTCATAAATTTCTAAACTGAATTTACATTTAAGAAGGCAAACTGAGCATACTGAGAGTTAGGTTCCCTTTAATCAAGAGCCTATTGAAATAAGAGTAAGAGAATTTTAAAAGGAGACAAGTCCTCAATTTGAAAGCTGGGTGAAAGAAGGAGGTAAGTACTATATATAAGCAAACAGGTTGTGAAATTTGGAAGTTTGTAGGAACAGAACAGAAGTCCACACAGAGGCAAGTGTGGAGAATAAGTAGTAATCTACCTGGAAAAGTCTTGGAAATCACTCAACTTAGAAATAGGAATGCAAAATGAAACTTAAAACAGGCATATTCATTAAAAAACCTTCTTAAGGTACTTCCCTTCTCATGCTGAATTGCACTGGTTGCTTTCTCAGAAGTTACAACCACTGGCTGCCTTAGATTTTTTTTTTTTTAACTGAGCTCCAAGGTTGTTCTCAACATTTTTTATACTGTTTTCCTTCTTGGATTCCACCTTTACTCTGCTGGAATACATTCTTAAATAGCTCCTTTGGCTAGGTATGATGGTGCATGCCTATAATCCCAGCCACTAAGGATAATGCAGGAAGATTGCAAGTTTGAGACCAACCTGGGTAATTTAGCAAGACCCCGTCTCAAAAAAAAAAAAAAAAAAAAAGGTTTTGCATAGTATAAGGTCTTAGGTTCACTCTACAGTACTAAAAGAAATAAAAAGGCTTATTTGAAGAATAGGTCCCTTAGACATATTTGGAAATGTGTGTGGGACACTTTTTATTAGTAGACAGTATTCTGAGGTTTGCAACACTACTAAGTCCTTAGAAATGGGTGAAAATGATTTTTTCCCCTGTAATCTTTGACTTGACTGATAATTTGATTGACTCTGAAATAAATTCTAGATTCAAAATAGTTTTCTCCACTGTCTAGAAACTGTTTAAGGTATTCTCAGCATCCTTGGTTGCTGATGACAGCTCATGTCATTCTGATTATTTTTCAGTGATGCATAGAATTATAAAATTTATTTTTTTGAGGGGACATTGCAAATAAGAATATACATGCTACCAGTAAATCATATCAAACATTTCATTTATACTAGGTATTTTAATTTGTGTTTTTCAGACAATGAATGATTTTGACTATTTGAAACTGCTAGGTAAAGGCACTTTTGGGAAAGTCATTTTGGTTCGAGAGAAAGCAAGTGGGAAGTACTATGCTATGAAGATTCTGAAGAAAGAAGTCATTATTGCAAAGGTAAGTGAATATAGGAGTTGACTAAATTTTTGTTTACAGTGAGCACATGTATTATCACTTATGCAGTGATAAAGTGTAGAAATTCCATTAAACATTCAAAATATTGATGATAGGCTACTGCTATAGCAATATGTATCTATCAATATTGATAATGAGATTTTCAAACATTTTTGGTATGCATAAATTATATTGAAGCTATTTTATTCTCTTAGTGAAATAGAAATTTTTATATTTTATGTGCTTGGGAGATTGTTTTTACTGTATATTTGTGATCTGTGCTGTTAATTTTACTAGTATTGCTTTTTAATATTTCCCCAATGTTCTAAATTCTCAATAAAAGATTGATCATAATAGCATAAATGAGTTTGTACTCTTAGCTTACAGAGTTGATGTAACATTGAGTAGGAATGGATCTTAAATAGATTTGAAAATACTAGAATGAAGCTAAAAGAAACAATAGTCTTTAAAATTTTTGCATCTTTAATTCCTCACCTCTTAACCTTATTTTTCTTGATTTTAATTTTTATAGGTACATGTTCATAGTACATGATGATTACATTCATTACGGAGAGCTTTTTTTTCATGTTAGACCGTTACAAATATTTAACACATTGATAAAGTAATTTTTTACTCACTGTTCTATATTGAATACTGGTTCCCTCAGTAGGAATAATTGGTGTTTGCTTTCTGTCTTAATCAACAAATGACACATGATATTATGGTACATTTTATAGACTATTTTAACTGTCGGCTACTTTAAACTACAGTTTCCTCTTTTGGAGTGTATTGCTTTATATACTTCATGAAACTACCATTCCCCCATCATAGCATATTTCCTAGCTATTATGCATCAATCTTAGCTCCTTAAGTCTGCATCTCCTCTTAGAATATTTTGTTTTGTAGCTGCAGAGGCCTGCATTTATACCTTACCTAATAACCTTTAAAAACCAGTGTTTTTAAAAAATTTTATTTAAAGAGAAAAAAATAGCAAAATAGAAGAAAGGGAAGAAACACTACAGAATGGCAAAAAAAAAAAAAACAGTAAGAAATCGCTAGTTGATACACTACATATTGTCTTCTTAGATGTAGTTGTTCAAGTTATAAAATTAAAGCATACAAAGTGGACATTCAAACAGTGAGGCTGCAACAGTTCTGTTCAGTGATCCAACAATAACTTAGCTACATAGTTATCAATCCTACACACTTAAACATACATCAGTTATATCCTTTAGAGCTCTTTCTTTTCCTCTTTTTTTTTTATTTAAAGAGAAAAAAAGCAGGAAAAAGGTAGAAATATTATAGAATTTCAAGAAAAGAAGATAAACAGTAAGAAATCACTAGTTGATACATTACATATTGTTCTTTTAGAAATAGTTATTCAAGTTACAGAATTAACACACACAAAGTGGACCCTAAAGCAGTGAGAGTGCAAACAGATCTGTTCAACAATCCCACAAGAACCTAGAAATATGGTCATCAATCCCACACATCTAAACATACATGCAGCTGTATCTTTTATAGCGCTTCCTATTTCCTCTTTTTTTACAATAGCAATTATACATTTTAAAAATTTTATTTAAACAGAAAAAAAGGTAGCAACAATACAGAATTCTAAAAGAAAGAAAGAAAAAGGAGAATGAGAAAAAGCCCCACTAAGAAATCAGTAATTTATAAATTACGTACTGTCATCCTGGATGTAGTTGTTCAAGTTACAAAGTTAAAGGGTGCATAGTAAATATTCAAACACACGACTACAAACAGTTCTGCTCAAAGATCCAACAAAGATTCAGCACTATGGTCATCTATTTTACACACTCAAACATACATGCAGTTATATCCCTTAGAGCACTTTCTTTTCCTCTCTTTTTTACAATAGCGATTACACATTTTGGTTTTATTACACTTGTAGTTCTTATTTACTTTTTACACTAGAGACACAATATGATATTTATAAATATGATTCTTATTTATTTCACTAATGAGGATAGTCTCAAGCTGTCTCCATTTGCCTATGAAAGCCTCAAGATCATCCTTTTTTATAGCTGAGTAATATTCCATTGTATAAAAATGCCACATCTTTTTCATCCACTCTGCAGTTGATGGTCATCTTGGTTGGTTTCAGGATTTAGCTATCACAAATTGTGCAGCTATGAACATGGGTGCACATATATCAGTGTGATATGAACTTTTCAGTTCTTTGGGGAAAATACCCAGGAGGGAGATAGCTGGAGTCTTCTGAGAATTCTCCATATGGATTTCCATAATGGTTGCACCAGTCTACATTCCCACCAACAGTGGAGTAGTGTTCCTTTTTCCCCTTAGCCTCGCCAACATTTGTTATCAGTTGATTTCTTGATGGCAGCTATTCTTTCTGGAGTAAAGTGGACTCTCAGTGCTGTTTTAATTTGCATTTCTTGAATGACCAGTGATGGTGAACATTTCTTTATGTATTTATTTGCCATTTGTATATCTTTCTCTGAGAACTGTGTGTTCATCTCAGATGCCCATTTTTGGAGAGGGTCTTTGAATTTGGGGGGCTTGATGTTTTTCTGTATATATTCTGGACACAAGTCCTTTGTCTGAGGGGTTGCTGGTTAAAATTTTTTTCCCACTCTGTTGGTTTTTTTTCACTCTGTTGGTGATTTCCTTTGAAGTGCAGAAACTTTTCAATAATGTGAGTCCCATTTGTTGATTCTTTGAAGTGTTTCTCGTGCAGTTTGCGTTTTGTTCATGAATTCTCTGCCTACCTCCTTGTCTCCAAGACTTCTACCTAGCTTGTCTTCCAGTAGATTTAATTTAATTTTATTAAATTAAATTAAAGTAGATTTAATTTAATGTTAATGTTTCTTTTTTAATATTGAGGTCTTTGATCCATTTAGACTTTAGTTTTGTGCATGGTGATATGCATGGATCTAGTTTCAGTCTTCAGCATGTAGAGAGCCAATGTTTCCAACAACATTTATTAAAGAGACTATCCTTCTTCCAGTGGACATATTTAGCCCCTTTGTCAAATATCAGGTGGCTGAGTGTCTTTGTAGTTGTGCTTGCATCTTCTAATCTGTCCCATTGATCCTCAGGTCTATTTCTTTGCCAGTACCATGCTGATTTTATCACTGTGGCTTTATAGTACTGTTTCAAGTCAGGAATTGAGATGCCTCCTGCCTTGCTTTTGTTGCTTAGAATTACCTTTGCTATTCTAGGTTTCTTCTGTTTCCAAATGAAGTTTAGTAGTGTGTTCTCTAGATCTGTGAGATATATCAATGGTATTTTGATTAGGATTGCGTTAAATCTGTGTAACAGTTTTGGGAGTATTGCCATTTTCACAATGTTGGTTCTTCCTAACCAAAAGCAAGGAATGTCCTTCCATTTTCTAATATCCTCTTCAATCTCCTTTTTCAGCGTAGTATAATTTTCAGCATATAGGTCTTTTACATTTTTAGTTAGGTTGATTCCTAAGTATTTCATTTTTTTAGATGTTATTGTAAAGGGCGATTTCTCTCTCAGTGAGTTTTTTGTTTGTGTACAGGAATGCTGTTGATTTTTGAGCATTGACTTTGTATCCAGCTACACTACTGAACTTGTTTATTACCTCTAGCAGTCTTTTAATGGAGTTTTTTGGGTCTTCTATATAGAGTATCATGTCATCTGCAAATAGTGATAATTTAACTTCTTCCTTTCCTATCTTTACTCCTTTTATTTCTCTCTCTTGTCTGATTGCCCTGGCTAATGTTTCCAGAACTATGTTGAAAAGGAATAGTGAGAGTGGACATCCTTGTCTTGTTCCTGATTTTAAAGTGAAAGCTTTTAGTTTTTGTCCATTTAGTATAATGTTGGCTGTTGGTTTGTCATAGATGGCCTTTTTAAGGTTGAGGTAGATGCCGTGTATTCTGAGTTTCTGAAGGGTTTTTATCATGAACATGTGTTGGACTTTGTTGAAAACTTTTTCTGCATCTATTGTGATGACCATGTGGTTTTTGTTTTTGGCTCTGTTGATGTGGTGTATTACATTTATTGATTTGTGTATGTTAAACCATCCTTGCATTCCTGGAATGAACCCCTCTTGGTCATGATGTATAATCTTCATGATGATTTGCTGCATTCTATTTGCCAGTATTTTGTTGAGAATCTTTGCATCAGTGTTCATTAGTGAGATTGGCCTATAGTTCTCTTTTTTGGTTGCATCTTTCTCTGGTTTTGGTATCAGGGTAATACTTGCCTCCAGGAATGATTTAGGGAGGATTGCTTTTTTCTCAATTTCATTGAAGAGTTTAAGGAGTACTGGCATCAAATCTTCTCTAAATTTCTTCTAGAATTCAGCTGTGAATCCATCCGGACCTGGGCTTTTCTTTGTTGGTAAGGTTTTAATTACATTTTCAATTTCAATAGCTTATATTGGGTTGTTCAAAATTGCTATATCTTCTTGGTTGAGCTTTGGTAGTTCATATGTTTGTAGAAATCTGTCCATTTCCTCTGTGTTTTCCACTCTATGTGAGTAGAGATTTTCAAAGTAGGTATTCATGATCTTTTGAATTTCCATGGGATCTGTAGTAATTTCTCCCTTTTCAGTTCTTATTGCATGAATTTGGGTTTTTTCTTTCTTTCTCTTGATAAGGTTAGCTAGGGGTTTGTCAGTTTTGTTTATTCTCTCAAAAAACCAGCTTTTTGATTCATTAATTCTTTGTATTGAAAACCAGTTTTTTATGGAGTACTCCCTAAGTGGTATTTGGATGCATTGGAGGGTGTATTTGCTCACTGCAGTGACTGAGGCTAAGAGACACTTCTGATAGTTACCAGATAGAGCTTGGGCATCCTGAATATCCTACTGTGTGTCGACCAGCCCCCCAGAGCCTTAGTGTTCTCATTTGTAAAACTGGTAGGATGAAACCCATTAGATGGGAGTATTATGGCGATTAGGATGAGTAAAGTATGTAGCATATACATTGCACTTGCTGTTAATTAAACTGATACTTTTTCTAGAAGCTGGTACAGTGTAGTAGGCTCTGTCACTTTGAGGTATAAAATGATCTCAAATTACTAAACTTTTTATACCCTTCTTTATCCACAAAATGGGGATATTAATACTTAATTATTGTTGTTCCTGTTGTGAGGTTTATATTTAAAAATGTAATAGTATTTGCCATCATAATTAAGCCTTTGAAATTATATATGAAATAAATTTAAGACTGGAGCAGCATGAAAATGAAAATATAAATATTTGCTATTATTACTACACTGCCACCTATATAACAAGTATCAGTAAATATAGTTCAATTTTGTTTTCCTTTTATACTCTGGACTCACTTGGGCTCCTATGATCTAACTTTTATTGGACTCCAGAAGAGCCTATCAGACATTGTATGATTTCACTAATTACTTGTACTTTTTTTTTTTTTTTTTTGTATCTCTACATATTCTGGTGTATTTCACCAATGATAAATGTTATCCTGATTCATTTAGCTCCTTCCTGTTTTCCCCAACAAATCATTTACCAGTTTCTTAAAAGAAAGTAAACTTACTCGTAACGAAATGATCAGTCAGTATGAAATTTTGGAATGTGATAAAAGCTGAGATTTAAATCCTGATGTGTTCTTCTCAGAACAGCACATCAGGGAGAAAATGATGTTGGTATGTTCTCTTACTGGTGACATTAACTTTTATCCCCTGATTAAAATACTGTATAATGGGTTTTTTCCTTTGTAATTAATAAATATATCTTAAGGAAAATACTCTGAGACTGTGAATATCCCATTTCTTTTAAAATGTTTTACTAACTTTAATATCTACCAGTGAATCTCATTTACAGTGGTTATTACTTTGGCATTCTAATGATGATTTTCTATTTTCTTTATTCCTTATATGTTTATCATTAATTTAGCTGAAAATTGATCTATTAATCTTTTCAAAGAATCAACTTTTCATTTTGTTCGTTTTTAAAAATTAGTTTCCTGTCCTCTTTTAACTTGTGCTTTTTTTGGTGTTACTTTTTTTGTTACTAGTTCCTGAGGTTATAAAGTTAGGTTGTTGACTTAAGACCTTTTTTGTTTTTTGGTGGTACTGAGGATCGAACACAGGTTTTTCACACTGAGCTACATCTACTGCCTCATCCAACCCTCCCTTTTTATGAGACAGCATCTCAGTAAGTCACTGAATTGCCCAGGCTGGTGTTGAACTTGAGATTCTCTTCCCTCAGATTCCCAGAGTGCTGGGATTACAAGCACTTACTACTATGCCTGCTGATCTTTGTTCTTTTTCATGGTAGCATTTATACAAGGGAAGATCACAAAATATGGTGAATACTTTAAAGTTTTTTAAAATTACAATAAAAAACCACTGCCATCAATCCCCTGCAGAATATCCTGAATATTCTGAACAGTCAACTTTCATGAGTGTGATTAAAAAATGTCACAAATACTACTACCATATGCCACCCAAAAGATAGGTAGGCTGGAACACACTGCTGTGTGTCCTTACCTGCTTTATCCACCAGACCTGACACTGCAATTATTGGCTTTTTCCTAAAGTAGAAATGACTGGAAAAGTAAACATGTTGAATCAATACCAGACATTGAGCTTGTGTGAGGAAAGACAAGAAACATAGAAACTGTTTCTCCACAGCTCTGTTCTTACTATCTTTCATATATTAATGTGTTAAAATTATATCTTTTGTGATTATGTATCTAAAAACATAAACTAGTAATTCTTAAGTGTATTAGTCTCTTAAATTATGAAAAAGGTTAAAATCCAAGGTTACAATAATAAATTATGTACAAAATTAAATTATGTACGAAAAAGGTTAAAATCCAAGGTTACAATAATAACTTCTGTATTTGCCGTATATTTATGTTTTCCAGAGATCTTAATACAAATTCAACTTACAGTCTAATGTCCTTTTGTTTTAATCTGAAGGGCCTCTCTTTACTATTTTGTACAGTGCAGCTCTTAGTAGTAAGTGAATTGCTCGGCTTCTGTTCTCTGAGAAAATGTTCTGTGTGTGCCTGTGTGTATGCGTGCATGTTGTGCTAGTTGTGGAACATAGAGCCTTGTGTACGCTAGGCAATTGCACCACCATTGAGCACTAGGGTCTTTCCCTAGTCTTCCTCCTCATTTTGAGCAGTGCTTTTGCCAGGTATCAGATTCTTGGTTGACTTTTGTTTTTCCTCAGCACTTGGAATGTATCAGCCTACTCTTTAACCTTTGTTTTTAAGGATCTCTTGTATGAGTTATTTCTCTTTTGCTGCTTTCAAGAGTCCTTGTTTTTGAGTGGTGTATGTCTCATTGTGGGTTATGTTTATCCTGCCTAGTGTTTATTGAGTGTCTTGTATATTGGTATTTGTGTCTTTTATCAAATTTGTAAGATTTCAACCATTGTTTTTCTTAACTTCTGGCACTTCCGTAGTGCATGTGTTGGTCCACTTGAGGCTGCCCCCAGGCACCATCACTTAGCGTCTGTTCCTTAGTTGTTTTATCTTTCAGTTTGCTATTCTTTTTCATCTCCTTACTCAGTTGTTTTTGAATCGCTCTAGTGATTTTATTTCTAAAAATCACCTGTTAGCCTGGACCACAGGACCTACAAAGATACTGATGTGCCACTGCAATTCTCATATAGCCTGCTATTCAGCCTTCCATTCAAATATATTCATCTTACAAGTGTTTTTTTATGGCTCAAATATAGCACTAATCCTACTGTTGAAATTTGTGTTGTCCAGAACCCCCAAATCCTGAGCAAGTATGGTTCTTTTGTACTTCCATAGGGAAGAAATATGAGCAGTTAGTTTTTAATTCCCTATTAAATAGATAGCTCCTGGTGAATTTATTAATCAGAATTCTATCATTTGGGTGGACCCTTGGATATTTGATGTATTTATCCTCTGGCCTCCAGAATTATGTGTCACTACTACGTTTAAGTCAGTCCAGCTTGTTTGTAAGTTTCTGATATTGTCATAATGTCAGTATAGTACACTTTCATATTCAGGAACTTGTGTCAAGCTAAAATCCCTTCTAAACAAATTATGATAGAAAGATGGTGAATTCAATAATAAGGTAGTAAATTAGATAAGAATTGGGATCATTCTCACTCAAAGACATACTAGGTTTGTTTTGTTTCCTCTGAAATTAGAACCAGTTTTAAAAAAAAAAAGCATCATCAAGATCAAACATGAGTGTTAGTCTCCTTTAGCTCATTGTATTTTTGGCACTGTTGAGACCATACTAAAGCTGTTGAGGCTATAGGTGATGCTTTGGAGAAAGCACCCAGCATGCTTCTGTAGTACAGTAGCAGATGTGGTCCCTAGTCAGACATGACATCCTCCCTAGCAACATGTTCAGGCAAAGTGGGTATAGTCTCTTCAGACACTCTCACTTTCATCCAGATTTACTTTAATCCTGTCCCAAATTTCATCTGCAGACCCTCGCAGCCTGACTGTTAGGCCCTCACCACAGGTTTTGCAGTCACACTGCATTGGACTCTTATGTCAGGAACCCCCTAGAAGGTGTCTTCTTTACCCCAGCTTTGCCCTATATGTGCACATGGACTTCAGTCCCTAGCCTGGGGTTGGGCCAAAACTGGTTTCTCTGTGAATTTAATCCTGATTAATTTGCCTCAAAAGTGAAATTCATTGTTACCATTTTTGCATCCCAGTTTTTAACATTTCTTTAAATTAAGGTACGATTAGTGTGTTTGTTTAGAAGTGTTAGTGTTGGGGAACCAACTAGGGTTCTGATCGTTCCACCCAGTTATTGATAGTGCTGCATTAAGTCCTTCATGTCAGCTGCATCTGTGTGCACTTTATTCATTCCTTTCCTTGGTGACTATTTGAAACTTCACCCTCCTGGTATAACTGATTTGTCCTTTAGGTTTTCCCTGTTCTCTGAGTCAATCACCCCCATTTTCTTGGCATCTGTAATAGCCATAGGAAGAAGCTAAAACAGTCTGATACAACTTCTTAATTGTTGCTTGGATTTGTTGCAGTTAGGTTATATCAGGTGCTTGTGCAAAAGAGTCCCTTTTAGTCAAGGTATTGACTATGACATGACTAAGGGGCATGTGATCATCCATTAGAATTATACTGCCAACCTAGCATGGCTTTCATAGGCACCATGTCAGCCACTTCATCTGGAGATGTCACTTGACATTTAAAGGAGAATGGGGGAAGACAACAACTCTCTTCAGGATAAACAAACTTTATGTGGTTCTTGGTCAGTCCACTGGAGTAGATCTCATTTTGGGAACAATTTGTATTTATGTTTGGATCAGGTGTATTCATCTGTGATTATTCATTTGTAAGCTGTCGGTGCTGTATCAGCCCAAGCAGCTGCAGGAGTCCAAAACCAAAGATATTACCTCTAAATTAGTCACTTAGAATCCATTTTAGTAAAAGTTGTTTTGAGAACTTGATGATAACAATCCACAAATTGATGTAACTCCTTGGTATCACCCCCCTGGTTTCATTGTTTCTTTGTTTTAGCACTCTGCCACCTGGACTACCTTCTTGGTGACCAGAAGCCATAGAAATGGTACACTGCTTGAATTTTCATCATAATTTTTCTGTTTGGTAGTAGCCCAGGGATTAGATGCCCTAGCTCTGATGGTGTGATATTTGAGTTTTTTCAACACCAGTGTTTGCCTACCCTCCATTACTCTTCATTACTTTCATTTAGTTATTAAAGGTATAAAAATTGTCAGTGGATTGTGTACCATACTGGTTTCTCTTTATTTTGCACTATTCATGTATCCAGTGATCCAGTGCCTTCATATTTGGTGCTATCATTTTCAAATTTGATTTTTAGTGCACTACTGTTCTCATCCTTGGCTAACTTTGTACTCATTTAGGCATCAGAGGTTTATCACTATCTGTCCTGTCTCCCTTCCTTTTTCTAAACATTGTTTTGGTCATGTTTTAAAAGACCAAGAGTTGAAGCATAACTATTTAGTATTTCTGGGAGATACTTGTCCCTTAATTGTGGTTGCCCAGAGTTATTAGGCAAACACTGGCAAGGAGTTCTCAACATAAACCAAGTAAGACATAGAAAAGTGTCCATGTGGAACACTGAGCCACTTTCATACCTGTTTGGAGGAAAAGCATATGAAAATACACCACCAACCTAAGTAAGGTTAATGTGGCCTTGCTGTTTAAAGTACCACTCCTCCTTCCTGTCTTTTCCCCACTTTGCAGTGTTCTCAAGAATATTGAAAAATTATAATGGATCATTTTAAAATACTCTCTTTCCTAAAAACTTTTTTGGCCTGTTGTAATGTGCGGGACCCTTCTCCTATGATGGGAGAGACAGGTAGTTACCTGAATCTCAGTTTAAAAGGTTATAAAAAATGAAATTACAAAAAAGAGATACTTTTCAAAACCAAAAAAAAAAAAGGTGCTTTGATAAACCCTTACTTCTGATATCTGCTGTGTCAGGGTCCCCTAAGAACACTCACTAGGCCCAATGTTTTAGAACTCACAAGACCCAGAAATGTAGGTGTGTGCTTTCAATTACGGTTTTTTATGGTGGCACAATACTGATTAATGTCAGGGAGTGGGAAGCTTATGGGACAATGTCCAGGAGAAACCACAGTGCAAACTTCTTGGCATTCCAGGTGGATTACATGGAAGCATTTAATTCTTCTAACAACTCTGTGTGATGATATTTCTCACATGTTGTCAACCAAAGCAGCTTATCTAGGTTTTTATTGGAGGTCAGACACATGGGCAAGCTGTACCTGCATGATCGCCCTGAGCTGCTCAGATTCCGATTCCTGAGTTAGATTGGGCACGAGGCCTTCATCATTCATTCCACACTTAGCAGAAACTATCTAGTCGAACTGATACCATATGGTCCTAGATCTCTGCTGTAAAAAAATACTCGTATCAGATAGAATACAGTTCATGAGCTGGAAGCCTGGTCCCTAGTGTGCCAGTGTTGAGGTGGCAGAACTTGTAGGAAGCAGAGACTAGTGGAAGGTAATTAGGTCCTCATGAATGGCTTACTGCTGTCTTGCAAGTAGGTGTCATGTATCACAGAACTGGGTTATTTTCTGTGAGAGTGTATTGTTTTTGAGTTTGGTTTTTTTGGCTTTAAGCCCTTCTTTCTACATGCCAGGTGACTGCTTTTGCATGCATGCCCCTTCCATATTCACCCACTTATATACCATGGTGTAATGAGACTAGCGGGGCTCTTGCCAGGGTTCTGGTGCCATACTCTTTGGATCTTCCAGTCACCAGAATACTGAGTCACATAAATATCTTTTTAATATGCATACTACCCAGCTTTAGGTATTGGTTTTTATTACAGCAATACAAAAGAGACTAAAGCACAGAATATTTTAAGAGCTCAGAGCTGACCAAAGGCCAGTTCTGAAGGTTGGCCTTGTTGGAGAATAATAAGAAAGGCTTGAGCGATTCAGTCCTGCTGGCTTAACCCTTTCCTACACATATATCTATTAAAATAAAGTGTCAACTCCATGTTTTGGATCAGTCATTGGCATCTCTTTCTCCTTGGACTTAACTACTAGTGAACCCTAGCCAGAATCTGTTATCTTTGATCCCCAGCTCTTTTTATTTTTCACTTTGACACAAGGTCTCAGTAAATTACTAAGTTGTCCAGGCTGGGCCCAAACTTGTGGTCCTCCTACTTACCTCAGTTTCCTAGAGTACAGTGCTTGGGATTACATGCATGTGCCACCATGACTGCCACTTTTGCAGATTTAAATAAAGTGATGATGGATTGCTCACTGGAAGGGAAAAGGAGATAAGGAAGCAGCCTTTGAGACATCATGGAGAAAGAATGTTATGAATAGAAGGCAGTAGCAATTGAGTGGATGCTGAGGAAGGAGTGTGCTTTGCATGTTTTTTGAATAGTGAATGGTGTGTCTACCTTAGTATAGAGAAAATAGCACAGGATTATTTTAAGTACTTGTAGAGACTGTATTATAAAGGTAATGGTTATTGCTTTGCCTTCTCTTTTTTTTGAATTTTATTTAAAGAGAGGGAAAAAATAAAGTAAAACAGAATAAAAAGGGTAGAAACAGTACAGAATTTCAAAAAAAAAAAAAAAAGAACAGTAAGAAATCACTAGTTGATATATTACATATTGTCTTCCTGGATGTAGTTGTTCAAGTTACAAAATCAAAGCATACAAAGTGGACATTCAAACGATAAGGCTGCAAACAGCTCCGTTCTCTGATCCAACAAAAACTTAGCAACATAATTATCATTCCTACACCCTTAAATATACATGCAGTTGTATCCTTTAGAGCACCTGCTTTTCCTCCTTTTGCTTTTTAAGTCCATTATCTGTTTAGTTATGTCATGTTTCAGGTTGCTCAGTACCTTGCTGATCTACCTTGTTGTTATTTACTTTTTAAAATTTTTTTCTTATTTATTATTATTTTTTATTTTATTTATTTTATTTTGAAGGTAATAAAATACAGCAGAACAAGACAGGACATAGCCAGCTGAGGCAGTGCAGTGAAATTGGCACAGAACCTCACAGCAGGCCACCTGGACAACAGCAATAGGCACAATAGTGCATCTGGTTTCCTTCACAGTAGTTGTTCCTTCAATCAGGCAGAGCAATATCAAAGGAAATACCAAAATTACAAGAATAGAATATTGAATAGAGCAATACCATTGATCAAAACAGAGCAAAACAGATATAAAAATATTTGTCCTCAAAGAGAAGGCAGAAGAAAATCCCCCTTATTTGCTATATCACATATAGTCAAACTCGCAAGACATGCTCAGATCTCCGGGTCTCACTTGCTGGGGGTGGGGTGGGATGGATGTTTGATTCTTAGCCTGTGCCTGAGTAGGCTCACAGCTGCCCACCAGAGGGGTGAACTGGCTGCCAATTTTCCCAGCGCCCCAAGGTCCAACATGGAGTGTCGCGCATCTCAGGAAACACTGACATCAGTTATTGCTTTGAATGAAACAGGAAACATTGAAAAATTTTAAGCAGTGTAATAAAACAGTCTGGTTTTCATTTCAGTAATGTTACTTTGTAGTGTCATACATAGATGTAGAAGATGAGTAATAAATTGGAGAGGATTGGGTAAATAAATAGGAGAAAGAGTACTATTCTATTCTTCTGCCTCACGACCTGAAGAAACAAAATCTCATTCCATAAATCTTTCTATGAAAGAAATTAGATGTAAAAATTCATTATTTAATATTTCATTATGAATGAATATAGGGAAGCTTGTATTTCAAAAGCAACTTTTATTGTATATCCAACCATTTCCAAGGCTCTTGATTTATAATTAAGATTAGCTAATGAATTTTTCTTTAAAACATCACATTGTTTTAGTTACTAAGTTTTATCACTGTTATTTTTGTCTTCTTGTTTTGACATGTTGCTTTTAACTGTAATTAAAAATTATTGGCATCTGTGTTTACTTTTTAGCTTGTACATACCTTATCTTCATAGCAGAAACTAATTAGTATGTGAAATGCAGCCCATTAAATTTGCATTAATGGGAAAAACTTCTAATCAGATGTAAAATATGGTAGAAAATGCATATATATATGATGTGTACATTGCATTCATTCCAATTCCATTCCTGCAACAAAGAACTATTGTTGTAGCTTTTGTCTCCATACATCTTTACTTGGCTCCTTCCATGTGGTTACACAGATTATAGAATTTAGGAAAAAACAGTTTTCTTTCATGAAACTTACCAAGTGATTTTGAAGTATAACTATCATATGTAATGGGTCAGTTTTAACAAAATAGGATGAAATACTTTGCAGATATTTTCTAAAGCACTGAACTATGTAGTTCTAAATGAGTTTCATTACTCACTGTGTTTAGTCTTTTCCTGATCTACTAACTCCAATTACTTCGCCTCCCAAACCAGTAGTATTTCTGCTATGCATCTCCTCCTCACTGCTCATAAAGACACGTTTGTATTGATTCACTCACATTGGAGGTATGTAACTTTCAGATTATTTCTGTTGATTTTAAATCTCAAAAATAACTTATACCTTAAGATTATTCCTGTTTTCCCAGTTCTTGCTCTAACATAGTAGTCCAAGTCATCTCATTTCTTTTTTGGAGTACTGTAATCGTACTCCCAGGTGTTGTCTTCTGTTCTTGCTGTCCTTATCAGAAGGAGCACGAGTGAACTTTATGGAACACGGATCACACTGTGTCCTCAGTCCTGCTTCCTCTCGCGTTGTCACGTTACCTAGCTCCCCTCTTCTAGTGGCATTGGTTTTCCATTTCTACACTTAAGTGTTGTGTGGCTCCATTTTTCCTTATTGTACTTAACAGAATTAGTTTATGATTTATGAAGTTGTTGACTTAAAACCTCCTTGTCTTTACTATTAGTCTGTGAGCTCTATGAGCAAATCTCATCCTTTTTATTAAACCAGTTTATACCTTCATTGCCCTTAGCACTTAGTAAGTGCATGTCACAGATTTTTTTTTGATGAATGGATTTGGTCCTGTATATCACAGAATAGCCACTTGCATTAAGCATTATTATGTATTTCATCTCACTATATGATGCTAATTAGCCATAATATCCACTTCTTTGCTTTGTTTTTTGTTTGACATCAGGTACCATATAAATAAAATGAAAGCTCCTGAGAGTAAGAATCTTTGTTTTGTTCAGTGCCCTTTCTCCAGTTTATAGAGCAATTCTTAAAACATACTTTTTGCTTATTTGTTGAAATAGTGTATAGATGAATGAAGGAACTCCCACAGATGTGACACCTGTAAATGAATTCCTATGCAAAGCAGGCTAACAGTTATTACATATCTGCTGAATGTTAACTGCTTTGCTGGCCAGTGTGGATACAGAACTCTGTTAAGTTTTTGTATCATTTCTGCTTTTGATTTATTTTGTATTAAAATTTTACTATAATTTCAGAATCACAGTATGATGTATCAGTGATTCACAAATTGTCTGAGCCATTAATTAAGCTGGCACTTACTTATCAAATAAGTTATAGTTATTCTTGACTTCTCTGGCTTAAATACTGCATTGTTAATTATATTTTACTTTCTGTTCAGACATAATTTTCTCACCCTCCTGG
This sequence comes from Hydrochoerus hydrochaeris, assembly GCA_004027455.1. NCBI lineage: Eukaryota > Metazoa > Chordata > Mammalia > Rodentia > Hydrochaeridae > Hydrochoerus > Hydrochoerus hydrochaeris. Next base: position 269,687 of record PVLA01001090.1, on the reverse strand, counting down.
AATAACTTTAGGATGTTAGTTTTGACCAGTTTGTTTCTCATTTGTCTTCTACGTCTAAGGACACATGCTTTTGTAAAGATAATAAGTTCAATGTCTTGATGTTTTACATTCCCTATCTTTCCTTCTAATGTACTTTTGACTTATTCACAGTGTTAAGTTGATCCAGCAAGGGCTTTGTTTAGGATCTTGTCAGAAGCAAAGGACAGGGTGGGGATGCTGTTAGTTTGCTAACCGCTGTCTTCCTTTACTTTTGAAATATGAAACATCTTTTCCTGTTCTTCATATGTTGAAGAAAATCTTTCCTAGTTCATTTTTGATGTCAAAATGAGGTTTAGAAGCAAAATTGAGGAAATATATTCTCTAGTGTAATTTTGGTTTGAAATATGTGTTCATTTTAAATGTTTTTATCTAGAGTACAAGGATTGTGACTTTTTTGTAAACAAAGTACTTTATAAGTCTACAAGGAAAAAACTCATGCTCTTTCTAAAATGTGTAATTTTGGATTAAAAGTTACATATGTGATCTCTGTTCCCTTTTAATAACTGCTTTTCTCTTAAATAAGAGATTTGAAGATTTTATGATTTTTACTAAAATATATGTCTCTCTGAATAAAATTCATTACAAACATGAAAACATTAACTATCCTGTGCTAAAATAGTAGCTGATAAGTTTTCTTTAAGGAGAAAAATATACTATTCAGTTTCATTTATCTCTGATAAATTTTTGTTGCTGATTTTCATGTTACCATTGATATACTTAGATCAGGTATGAGTTTGTGAGAGTTTATACCTTTCAGCCATCTGAATTAAATCATTACTTTGATGGGGGAGGGGAAGTTGCACATTTGGAAGCATGCTAATGAGTTTTTACATCTTCTCCTATCTCTGAGTGTAAACTATCCTGATTTTGGAAAAATACTGCAGTTTTTGTTATATCAGTGCTTAGAATATATTTTAATAGTTCATTTTTCTTTCGTAGGATGAAGTGGCACACACTCTAACTGAAAGCAGAGTATTAAAGAACACTAGACATCCGTTTTTAACAGTAAGTGACTATAAGACAGATGTTATAACATTTTAAATTTAAGGGAATTTTGTTATAGAAGCAAGACTATGAAAAATAACATTTTAAATAACATTTATTTAAGATTGCCATTTTCTTTGTGGAAAGACCATGAGTGAAAAAAAAAAATTTAAATTGTTGGAATGTGTGGGTTAACTTTATGTCCATGTGCACTTACAATTATCCCTGTACTGCTTTTTGAACCTTGTTTCCTGCCTCTGATGACTCTCCTTGCATTAAAAAATAACTGTAAATAGATCACTTCTGGCATTTTTATAGAATTCATTAAGAAAATGGTAGACTTTAAAATGTTTTTTTAATACTGAGTGTAGATTTTATCTTTCTTTTCTTTATAGGATTAGGGTACATATTTTAATGAACAGGCAATTATTCAAACATGAAAGCCAGAGATTTTAGTTGTCTATATTTGGTAAAAGACTTCTGGGGAGAGGCTGCTTTAAAAAATACAGTAATACTCAGTTCACTAAACATAGGATGAATCCTATTCCATTTCCTTCTCTACACAAAGTATAAACTGTAATTTTCATGCATGTAATATGATTATTTTGATGTTTTTAGTCTGTTCTTAGGTTCCTTGTAATAATTTATGAAGATTCTTTGTGTTTCTGATTTCAGTCAAGTATATTAAGATAAAAAAATAACAGACTTTCAAAAGTAGAACCTTTTAAAGTTCTGCAATCATCTCAAGTAGGAATTTTCAAAAGTGCCGCTAGATATCCAGACTTAATTATATTGTCATCTGTTTGTTATCCAGTCTAATAAGATAACATTGTGGTATCTTGTTATAATGTATAAAATCACATGTTATACACCCAGAATGCACAAAGTTACTTGAAATTGTGTTCGAAACTTAAACATAAGAAGTATATTCTTGAGGTATGCAGACTGTAATGTAAGGTTGCACCTATGAAAACTTGGAGGAGCAATACAATTTCAAATGTGTGGCATGATAGATTGAGAAGTGTTCATTGCATTCATTAAGTTTATATTTACTTATAGTTTTAATTATCTTCTAATGAAACTTATTGCCAAGCTGAAGCAAAATTTTCTTGCATTTCTTATAAACTGTTTCTTATGCATTCTTAAGAAGCAAATAGTCTTGTATGAAACAATAGCAATTTGTTTCATCAATCATGCTTACTATTTTAAGTGTTCTATTTTTGATGCCATTTTAATAAAAATGTACGATTTTAGTACGTCATTTTTTTCTTTTTCATTTCCAGTCCTTGAAATACTCCTTCCAAACAAAAGACCGTTTGTGTTTTGTGATGGAATATGTTAATGGGGGAGAGGTGAGTCAAAAAGTAAATTGAATATTTTCATGGTAGTGTTTTCATTACCAACATTACTTAACATAAGAATTATAACAGTTCTTTACTGAGTAGGAATTTCTATAGCTCTTAAACTATTGGGTAGATGAGACCTGAATAATTTCTAATGAAATTTTATGGTTATTTTTTTGAATGTAACTACTTTTATGTATTGAAAAGGATAATCATATTTACCTTTTTCCTATATTTTTATATGTAAAAAATTTTACAAGTATGAGTTTTGAGATCATGTTATTCAATTTTGGAAACACAAAAAACCCAAGAAATATAATAAGGCTTTATTACATTTTATAAAGCTTTTCCTCAAGTCGATTTTCTATGAAATTTGTAAAAAGTTCTTTTGCCTATTTTAAACTCAATCCATAGGCACATTGCAGCTGAGTTGTATTCTGTATAATAGCTACAGAAATAGGATAGAGTGATGATATTATAAGAGATTTACAGAATCTTTTAGTTTTGAAGTGAAATTCAGTCATTTTAGTAGTACATTTCATTTACTCTTTTTTTCTTTATCCTTTCTCTTCCCTGTTTTTGGACAGAATCAGTGTGAAGAAAAAATGTAATTTACAGGAAGAATTACATTGTATATGTACATTTTGGGCTTTCTGAAATTAATTATTAAGTAGGGGCTTATATCTTATGAACTTAACAACATTCCTATTTTCTCAAATAAATAAATATTCTATATAGGATATTTTCTTCTATAGACCCATTTGATACATTAGAAATAGTTCACCCAAAATGTCATTTGTGTAGCTGGTCAGGGTTGCAGACACCAGCAGTTCCAGCTACTCAGGAGGCTGAGGCAGGAGGACCACAAGTTTGAGACTATCCTGGGCAATTTAGCAAGACCTTGTTTTCAAAAAAAGTAGGTGTGAATGGCTGAAATGCAGCTTAGTGCTCCTTGAGTCAGTCCCCTGCACCACAGAAATTCACTCAAAGCAAGCAAAAATCTTTTTCATTTGCTGAGCACATTTTGAATGCCTAGGTGGTGTGGGTTTATCTGACTGTGTTAAGACAAAATCCTTGCTACGAAGGAGTTTATAATAATTTTCCTTCTAAGTAAGTGCATTACTTAGTTAAGTTAAAATATCTTAACACCTAAGTGTTGTAAATTCATAAAAGAAAATGCTCTGTGAACAATCTAGCATTTAAGGTAGGCTTAATGAGATTTCACCGAGGAATCTGATTTAAGAATGTATTTCAGGCAGAGAGGAGCAGAGAGTCACTGGTGGTGAGCATCAGACAAGAACAACCCAGGCGGGCGGAGCTGGGCACTCGCAGTCACATGTCTGAGACAACATCCATTAAAAGTGGGAGGCTCTCTAGTCTGGGCTGATACTGAAGTAAATAGAGCAAGGTACATAGTGTGAGCTACCATTGTGCTAAAAGAAAATAAGGACACATGGATGTGGGTATGCGTGTATGTAGATACCAGTTAGCTCTGATTATACACAAGATACTAAATCTGCCATTTGGAAACATAATCTAAATGGCAGGGGAGAGAGCCAGAGAAAGGCTGCTTTTCAGTCATGTATTCTATGGCTTTTGTGTTGTATATGACATACTCTGTTGCCTGTTTATAATTAAAAAAAGTAGATGAACAGAGTAGAAAATAATATAGAGAAGTTGATAAACTGGTAACAAAAACTTAGAAAAACACTTTAATGTTTTTACTTAGTCTCCTGTATTTACACTTGTTTAAATGCTTATCACGTTGCTCTACCCCTACCACTCTTAGCTGCCTGAGCAGTGTGTTCACTGGTGTAACCTCAGCACACTACATTCTGTCTGGCACATAGTAGGTTCTTGACAAATACTGGACTTTTTTTTTTTTTTTTTTGTACTGGGAATCAAACTCATGACCTTGTGCTTACCAGGTAAGCGCTTGAGGCACTAAATTCCTGGCCCCATTGGATTGTTTTGAACAAATAAATAGAACAGATTACTTCAGGAAAAAGCAAGAAGAGAATTGAACAAAAGAGGTAAAATAGGAAATACTGAGAAATAGGAAGAAAAATGAAGTATTATGCTTAGGTAATTTGTTTTGGAAGGACTGAAAATGTAAATTCAGTACAGAGTATCTGAAGATATTTATAAGGTATGTATTTTTTGAGTATCTATGCAAGACACTCTGGTATATACTGGTATCATATAAATGAATTAAATGTAGGTCTTACCTTCAAAGGGTTTGTAGTCTACTGGGGAAAGTGAGGTACAAAGCCCTGCTCTGCGTGAAGTGTGTCACCTGTGTCAGATGCGCAGCCCTGGGACCTGTCAGGAGTGGAGGAGAGAAAGCTTCCTAGAAAGGGCTCTCTGGCACTCCTACTTTTATTCTAAACATAGAATACTTATGAGATTAATTAATTGATGATTGTTGAAAAAATTTTACACACAAAAGCAGATTTCCAGACTAGCCAGATGGTTCTCCTTAGCATTGAAACTTATCTTACTCCTCTTGTTTGGCATGTCATCTTCCTTTTTCTCTCCAGAGTTTGTTTAAGCATAGTTTTTAGATAAAGACTAAGTTATTTGATACTTTGAAGCAGATGAAATTATTGTATGCAATTATTCTAAGTAATACCATTGCTAAATATGAGATAAAATGCTTAAATTACATTTAGCAGTTTTAGTAGAGTTTTTATATATGTACTCTCAACTTTTTTTTCTTTTAGATTGTCAAATATACTTTATGGGTGAGAGTATAACTCAGTGGCAACCCTAAGTTCAAGCAGCAGTAAACTGCCTGTCCCAGAAATAAAAAGAAAAACAAATATGATTGATATAATATAGTTTAGTTCTTCCAGGAACATAACAAGGCTATTTCAATTCTTGATTTATCATTTCTGAGGAGGAAATTGGTCTTATATCCTTGTAATATTAATTTTGGCTTTGCTTTAGATACATTTTTCCATTTCTTCTGCTTTAAGATGTTTCCTAAAATATATAAACCTTGTTTCAGAGATAGTAATGGAAGCTGCAGATGTACACACAGACCATCACTTACAAATATACCATGACATACTCCATGGCGATCATGCATGTGGTATCTAGGAGAATTGAGCTGAATCATAGCCTACTGAAAATTAAGGTCTGGAAAATCGAGAGTTCTCACCCAAATGGCAGCATTATCAGGTCTCTTTTATCCAGTTTTTGCCCTGCAATAAGCTTTTTTAATAGGCTCATTAAAGTAACTATCCCAGTATTAATTCATACTTACTCACAATAATTTAATTAACAATAGCATTCTTTTGTTCCATGTTCTGTAATGTTTATATTGTAATATAAGTACTGCAGTGGAGATACTCCTTTACCTTTTATTTCCTTTACATTTTTATGACTATCTGGACTTCCTTCAGCTTAATAGGCACCATTGGAGTATAGCATGTTCATGGCCATTTTTGCTGTCATCCCTATTTTCCAATGTTATTTAAAGCAATAGAAAATATTGAGGGAAATGAATTAGAGAAACATTGGTGACAAAAAAACAATATTAGCTTCTTTTAGTCATATTAGTATAATACAACTGCACCATGATTTCATATATTTTATATTCTAAGAACTGGGCTCAGTGCAGTTTAATTTTGACAGAATTAAGTAATAAAGCAACTGCCGTTCTTTTCAGTAAATGCATTTATATAGGATGACCTACAGATGAGAGACCTAAATTTATTATTTTATTCTGTGTGCATGCTTCCAGTCTTAATGTTTCATGGGACAGAGTTACAAACTTTGGTGCTCAAAAGTGAAGTTTTATAAAGCTTAAGTGCATTTAATTATAGGTTTTCACCTAAACTATATTCTTTCTTGTTTCACTGTTAGAAAACTTCTAGGTTTAAGCATACTGAAAATAACAGTATGTTGGTCTCAAGTATAATACCTTTCTAAGGAGTTTTCAAGGGTGATTTTTTTTGTTTTGTTTTGTACGGGGGATTGAACTCATGACCTTGTGCTTGCCAGGCAGGTACTTCTGCCACTGAGCTAAATCCCCAGCTCTCAAGGGTGATTTTGTTAATTTATATATTAACTTAGAACCTGTTCTACTGTTGCCTATGCAATTACTGAATTTTTTTTTTTTTTTTTTTTTTTGTGGTCCTGGGCCTTGCATGTATACTAAGCTGTATCAAGGAGGTATAACCCTATCCTATCTATTAAATGTTTAATGAACAGTTTCTATGGGCTCAGTTTCTGCGGATTAAGAAGTAAGGAAAATATAGTATACTGTTTCTTTAAAAAAAGTGGATGTCAGATTGGGCAGGTAGACAAGAGAATACATGTAGACGAGATTGTGCCATTTTTCACCTTGACAGTAATGATTGCTGTGGGATTGTGGAGAATGGGCACTTGAATCACTCTAGAAGGAACAGTGGAAAGGGTGGTAGGGTAGGAAACACTTAACATGGTGGCTAAGCTGTGTCTTAGGAAAGCTTATGAGTTCTACCAGGAAGACCGAGGAAGAGGGCATCCCTGCACAGAAACGTAGACTGGAAGTGTAGGGTGTGTACAAGCATGCTGCCTGTCTCCCCCGCTCAGCGTGCATAGCGCAGTTTTGCGGTGGAAAGCCCACGAAGGATGGAAGTCAGGGTCATGTGGAAACGGTTCTTCCCTAAGTCATTTAGATTTTGTCCCAGGCAGTAGTGCATTCTGGGAGAATTCCTATGAGGAAATGTTTTTAAAGACTGCTCTGTAGAGGTTCAGAGCTTAAATTGGAAAAGACAAAAGTGGAAGTAAGGAAGACTTGGTATGCTATTGCAGTCAGGAGGTTTCCAGTAACTAGAAATAAAAATGAGGCAGTCATTGAGAAGGAATCACATTCTGGTATCATTTAAGTGGTAGAATTGCCAGGGTATAAGGACTACATACAAAGAAACCTGAGAATCAGAGAGAAAAGTATAACAGTTTCCTGTTTTCTGCTTGGAGAATGGTGTGAATACTGGGCTATTCATAAAGGTAGGAAACATGGGAAGAGAAATGAATTCTGGTAGGGATCATATTGGATTTCAGGTGCCTAAGGAGCTATCAAGTAGGCATAAGAGTCATATCACTGAAACAAGTAGGTGCTAAAATTGAGCAAGTACAGTAGAGAAATGTCTGGTGCTGGATGTGGTGATAAGCACCTGTAATCCCATCACTCTGGGAGGCTGAGGCAGGAGCCTACACTGGTAACTTAGAGACTTAGCAAGAACTTGTATAAAAAAAAATAATAAAGCTCTGGTAATATAAAAGCTCTGGATTCAGAAAAAGGTGAGATAGGGAGAGCCAAAGTGAGAGAGAAAGGAGGAAGAGAGTGAGGGAATTAATTCACTATCAGAAATGGTAGCTGCATAGTAAGGCAAATTTGAATGATGAGAGAAGTAAGTCTAGGAAGTTCTGGGCAGGAAAAGCCTTAGAAATTGAGTATATGAAATATAACAACTGGAAAATGCCCTTTGGATTATATTCCTAGTAGCTTCTAAGCAGACTACCTTAGACTCTTACCTGTTGGGGGTTGTTGCAAGGCATGTCCCTTGACTGAAGTATAGAATGCACAAGGGATGATTTGGAGTCCAGTTGAACAAAGTCAGGAAAGTGAGTTCTGTGTAACTTTCGTAGATAGTAAATTGCATCTGTAGAGTTAATTGTATAGTCTCTCTAGTAATGTGAACAGTCACACTGCTGTTAACATGTTTAATCTACTCTTTTCAAAATAGCTTAGATAACTCTAAATGTATATAGGAAGTAGAAAAATGTCCTGGGGAGAAAAAAGTACACTGAAAGCTAAGGGGTTCTGAGTTTGGTTTAGGCATTTGATATTTAGGACTCTTCCCCAAAATGTCATTCACAGCTGTATTTCTACAGGCCTGTAAGTTGGATTTGTGATTTCTCACAAGGATGAAATCTCCAGGAAGTCAGAAATTCATTGGTGGGTAAAGGGAAATAATTATGTAGACATATAATTCAACTGATTTTTTTTTTATATCCTTTATGTAGATACTCATGAACCTAACACTTTCATTTGCTATTTTTGTCCATACGTAGTTCATTGCATACTCTATATAAGTTTATTTGGTAAAGTTCATTTTATTTTTTTGGATATAACTTTCAGCTTCATGTCATTCTTCAAATTCTCTCATATTTATTCAGATTTCTCATTATTTGGCTGGCATTTTGTCTTACGAACCAAAAACATCTCATTTTAAATTCACATAAGACAGAAGTGCCGGCAGTCAGCATTTGAGATCCACTTACTAATTTATGGAGGTGTGATATGGGTGATTTTTAAATTAAAAGTATAATTTCATGTTCACAGAGATTTTTAAAATTTTACCAAGCTTCTAGATATGTAAGTATCTTTATTGTCAGAATTTTTCATGGTAATACGATTTCTTAAGCTTTTCAGGAGGGTACATGGAAAGACAGCATGAGGTGTGGCATCCCAAGCCCTCTGGCAGGCTGAGGAGGATTGCAAGTTCAAGCCCATGCTCAGAAACCTGGCAACTTAGCATGATTCTGTCTCAAAGTTAAAAAAAAAAAAAAAAAAGAAAGGAAAGGACTGGGGATGTTTCTCAGTGTGAAAACCCTGGGTTTAATCTCCGTTCTGTCATCTGCTCCCCAAAGTAATATGTAATGACCCAAAGGAAGAAAAACAGGACAGTGACATAAAATAATATTTAAATAGCAAAAACTATAGTCCAGAAACACAGTGTATATAGTCTTTTGTGTTGTCCATTTTTCACTTAGCATCATACTTTAAAAATTAGGGGCTGAGGATTTAGCTCAGTGACATAAGCACCTGCCTGGCAAGTGCAAGGCCATGAGTTTGAGCCCCGGTACACACACACACACACACACACACACACAAAAGATTGATATTATTTTTTATCAGCTTATTTCTTTTTATGATATTTATCATGATATGTTTATACAGTAGTTTATCACCACTAGATACTTGAGTTTTTTGCAGCCTGTGTAAAAGAGTTCTATAAATTTTAGTACAAATCATTATGTGACCATGTATTTTCAGTTAGGGTAAGTACCTATAAATAAATTTCTGTGTCGTTTGCTATATTAAACTTAAGAAACAGCTACACCATTTTCCAAATTGGCTGTGCCGTTTTATTTTCCCACCCTAACAGCATCACTGCACTTGGTATGTCATCTGTTTATAATTATAATTATCTTAATTCTGGTGAATGTGTAGTGCTATCTTGTAGCCTTAATTTGAATTTCCCAAATAAGTAATGATATTAAACTTCTTTGTCTGTACTGTTTTACAATTTGTACATCTTGTTAAAATCTTGGCCTTTTTTTTTTTTCTTAGCTATGGCTTTTTTCTTGACACACTGTATTATCTTTATATATTTTAGGTATATTATAAATGCTTTATCGTAACATGTTTTACAAATAGTTTCTCCCATTCAGTGGTTTTTCCATTTTTTAATGGGGAATTTATTTCTTGTGTATATTTTTGTTTAAAACATTTTAATCCTTAGTTTCACATAGTTTACATTCAGTATAGCTCATCAATTTTGAATATATAATTTAGTGAATTTAAGCCAATGTACATTGCTTACTGCAATTATGGTAAAGAACATTTCTTTCACTTCAGTATTCAGAACAATGTTAATAACATGGTGAGATAAGATACCTATGCCTGATATTTGATTTTATAGTGAAAGAATCCATACTTTCACAATTAAGCGTGTTGTTGACCACAACTTTTTTTTTTTTTGGTGGTGTTAGGGGTTTTTTTGCAGTAGTGGGGATTGAACCCATGGCTTGCATGCTACATTAGTGCTCTACTCTAGATCTTTTTAATTTGACTTTGAGCTATATTCCTGTACCTTTTTATTTAATTTGAGACAAGTTTTACTGAGGGAGCGGTCTTTAGGCTGGCCTTCAACTTGTGAATCTCCTGCCTTAGTCTCTAGAATATGTGGGATTTCAATGTGTACCACCAGGCTCAGCTTGTTTGTGGGTTTTTCCAAATGCTCTTTATCAAGGTGAAGACATTTTCTCCTTTTTCTAGTTTGATGGACTTTCTATGTAAAAATTTATGATAGAACGTTACATTTTTGTCAAAGATTTTTTCTGTAACTGTTGTGATGTCATTAGGTTCTTTATCTTCATTCTGCTAGTATCTTGAATTTCATTGTTTGGGTTTTGATTGTTAAACCAAATTTTCATTGCTAATATAAACCCTTGTTGATTATATTATCCTTTTGATACATTGCTGTATTCAGTTTGTTCTTTTGTGTTATGAGGGATTGAACCCAGGGTCTTGTGCATGCTAGACAAACAGTCTAACATTAAGGTGCATTCTCAGCTCATTTTTTTTTAAGGCAAGATCTTGCTGTGCTGCCTAGACTGATCTTGAACTTGTGATCCTTTTGTCTGAGCCTTCTGAGTAGTGAGGATATTAGTTTGTGCCACCATGTCACACTCACTTTGTTCACTTTTAAGAATTTGTAAGTCTTAGGTACAGTGGTGTACACCTGTAATCAAAACTCTGAAGGCTGGAAGTTCCAAGTCTTTCCTGGACTACTTATTGAGACATGGTCTCAGAAAGGGCTGGGAATGTAGTTCAGTGGTAGAGCATCCTTTGTTCCTAGTGTTGTCTTCAATTTTTTTTTCCTTGTGGTCATTAGGATTATCATCACATTAGGTATCTTTTGTACTTCTCTCTAGGACAATGTCTCTGGGTTTGGATTCATGGTAAGGCTAACTTCCTGAAATACATTCTTCTTTTTCTGTTAAAATTTACCAGTATTTATTTATTTATTTATTTATTTATTTATTTATTTTTTGCTTTGTTCTTTTGGATGGTCCTCGGAATAGAATCCAGGGCCTCACACATACTAGGCAAGTGCTGTACCTCTGAGCCACTACCCTATTCACCAGTTTAATTTGGTACCAAGAATTATCTTTGTGGGAAGGTTTTTAACAATAGAGTCAAATTTTGAAAAGAAAATATTAGGTCAGATATTATTCTTTTTGAGAAGTTTGTATACAGGATTTTTATATATCCAGAAATTTATGTATTTCATCTAGGTATTGATAGTTTCAGGGTTTTTTTTTTAGTATATGTTTGCAATACATAATTGGTATACTCACATTGGAGAGTTAGTACCTATGCATATTGGATCTTGGTCATTTTCACTTCCCTTTTCTCTTTCCCTTTCCCCTCATTTTTTAGCTCCCTTTCCACCTCAGCAATCTGTTAATAGTTTCAAAGATCAGCTGTAGATTGTACTTTCTTCCCATATCAAGTGTGTAATTAATTGATTTTTGCTCGAGGCATTTCCTGTCTTCTATTTACTTTGGATTTAATGGTTTTCTTTTTGTAGTTTCTTAATGTGGAAACTAAGAGCATTTATTTAAGCCTGTTTTTCTTTTTTGATGTGTTTAATATTATAAATTTTCTGCTTGACACTAATTTTCATGATTTCTTTGTTAATATTTGTACCATATTTTAAATGTTATTTATGATTTCATGTTATTTCTATTTGTTATATCTGTTACTCTTTCCTCAAATGTGCTGATTTCTCATGTTTTCTTTGTTTTAAATGGATTAAGTAGTGTTTAATTTCCAATTTGTTGGGGATGTCTATATATTGTTCTTTTTTATTTCTAGTATAATTTACCTTTTTCACAGAGCATACTATGTGGCTTACATCTTTTTAAATTTATTAAGAGTTGGGTTTTGACACAGAATATATTTTGTGTGTTTTGTCCCTGAACATGTTTTTTGTGTTGAATGTGTTGTGTGTACTTAGAAGAATGTACATTGTGTGTTGGGTGGAGTGTTCCATGTATGCCTATTGGAGCAAGACAGTTGATGAGGTAATGTTGTCTACTTTATCAAATATTAGGAGAATTAAGTTAAAATTATGAATTTTGTGTTCCCATGTTCATTTCCCTATAGCATCCTATGATTAGGTTATACTTTTAAAAAATTTTTAATGTGGTAATTTCTGCCTTTTTAATTTAGAGCGCTTAGAACATTTACCATAAAAACAGCTTAGATTGAATGTTACTATTTCTTGTGATTACCTGTGTCCTGTGTTCCTTATTATAAAATGCCTGCCTTCTTTTTGTATTGTAAATTTTGTATTGTATTGTAAATTTATTTCCTTGTATTGACTTTTTTAAAAAACTTATTTTTATTCTTCTTTGAATTAGTTCTGCTTTTTTGTTTTGTTGGTATAGTGGTAGCTTTGGGGTTTACAACATTTGTAGTCTCACCTCACTTGTATTTTAAGATCCTTTATAAGAGCATAGATCTTTTTTTTTTACCTTTGGTCTTCTGTTCTGTTTTCATCAGACATTCTAATTAGGTTATAACAGTGTGTCCACTGTTACTTTTTTCTGTAAGCAGTTACCTTTCAAGTAAAAAAAGGTAAATGAGAAAAATTCTTTATTTCCAATGCTTTTTATTTCTTTGTATGGATGTACACTTTTATTGTATTTTCCTTCTATTTGAAGAACTTCTGTTAACCTTTTGTTTTAGGGTGATAAAAGCTATAACTTTCCTTAGTATTTTGGGGGGACAATCCTAATTTTTGTCTTCTTTTTGTTAAAATAGCTTTACCAAAGTATGATGATAAATTATAAATAAATTTGCCCATATTTAAAGTATACAATTTGATAGCTTTAGTTTATTCACTCAGAAATAAGTTTATTCTGTTGTAGTCATAAAATTCCTTAGGGTGAATGAGATAGTAATGACTTCTGCTAGAAAATGTATTATTACAATAGCAATGAGCAAAGTACTGTGGCATAAGAAATAATCCTAGGAAACCTATTATAAATTGAATGATCTCTTTGAGGAAGTAGCATTTAGTTTGAGGCTTGATGGCAAGGAGTATGGGCAGGAGAGTATGGGGAATGGAACTGCCTCTGCAGAGAGCTGATTAACAAAAAATCAAAGAACAGCCACTGAGGAGGCGGCGTGAGCAGACTGGCTGAAGGTGCATTTTCCAGCCTGTCCACTTCTATGCTGAAGACAGCTGGACTCCAAGCAAGGGCTCTCCCAGTCCATACTGGACCACTGTGGAAGAGACTTGAGAGAAAATTTCGTGGAGGAATGATTTGTTTATTTTTAGCCTCAAAGTAGTAGAAACTGTGCAAGAATCATGAAAAGATAATATGGTTCAGAGCCAACTGACTTTGGAGTCCTGGTCCTGCCGCTTATTGTGGGATGCCAAGCAAGCTTCACTTTTCTAAGCCTCCATTTTCTTACCTACATGATGGCGTTCATAATAGTGCTTATCTTACAAGATTGTTTTGAGGAGTGATACAGTGCTTATGAATTATTGTATTGCCAAGGAAAGAGCAGTGCTCAAAAAATAATGCTTATTATAACTGTGATAGCAATAATTTATAATTAATACACATAATTAGAGATAGCACTGTGTAGCTTTTTTGATTATTGTTATGATATAGTATTTTATAGGCTAAGAAATGCTAGTGTTTATTATTATATTGATATTTAAAACATTTTATAACTAACACATATAATAGACAAATGTTTTAAACTTATTTCCTTGAGAATTAATGCCCCTTTAAAAGTATTTTTTATTCTCCAAATGAAGAATCTATTAACATTGAATCATATTAATATGATTTTAATGAAATATTTTAATATAAACTTTGAAATGTAGAACTAGGTTGGGCAACTAAAATCATTTTTTCTTTGGAGCTGTGTGTGTTTCTGTGAGAGAGAGAGAGCAAGAGAGCGTGAGAGCGTGAGAGAGAGAGAGAGAGAGAGAGAGAGAGAGAGAGAGAGAAGCATTGAATGAACTTAGCCTGAGCTATGTCCCCAGCACACTGGTGGGCCCTCCTTGCCCTTTTTCAAAATTAATGAAATTTTGAGACAGGATCTCAGTAAATTATTCAGAGTGAACTTGAATTGGAGACAAATCAATAAGACAAGTACACTTAGTCACTAAGCCATTAAATTTTAAGTTGCCCAGTCTGAGCTCTTAGCCTCAGCTCCCCAAGTGTTGGAATCACAGGCTGCATGCAGGTGCACACTGCCACGACCAGCTGAAAGCAACCTTTTCCTACTGTGGTACAAAGTTTAATAGAAGTGGTGGACACCTGGGTTATGTTCTTAATGTTTGAGGGAAAGGATTCAGTCTTTATTAAATGTGATGTTAGCTATGAATTTTTCCTGTGTGTCCTTTGTCACGCATGATTGAAGAAGTTCTCTATTCCTAAAGAAATCTTAGCATCAGTGGGCACTGATTTTTCTTAACAGCAGTTTCTGCCTCATTTGGTATGATAATATAATCTTTTCCTCCTAGAACGTTCCTTTGATATACAATATTGTTTTTCAAATATTAAATCAATCTCGTTCCTGAGGTTAACCCTCTCTTTGCCATGATATCTTGTCATCCTTGTATATGTTGGGATTAATCTAGTAAAGTTTTGTAAAGACTTTTGTGTCTCCAGTTATTAGGAATATAGCTATGTGTTCATCCTGTTGTCTGATGACTGGTTTTTAGCAAGATAGTACATAACCTCATGCTTCTGTTGACAAGTGTTCCCTCCACTTTTACTTTTTGTAAGTGTTTGCATAAAATTGTTACTACTTCATCTTTAAAGGATAGTAGAATTCACCAGTGTTTTAAAAACTCCAGTTTTCAATTAGGGATTGTTGTTGACTTAAAACTCATATTTAACTTTCCCAATTTTATGCTCAAATTGTATTTTACTGTTTCACATAGATCTGAAGATCCTTCCACCAGTACACTTTCATTTTCAAACTTTGTGTATTGTTGCATTTTAGTTTGGCTGTTACAAGTGCCACATACTGTTGTTTTTATTTTATTTTTACGGTACCAAGGATCGAACTCACGACCAGTGCTTGCAAGGCAGGCACTTAGGCCGCTGAGCTAAATCCCCAGCCCCTGTCATTTTAAACAACTATCTTTTGAAAAGATCTAAAATGTAAGAAAAATCAGTTTCTGTTCCCCTATAGAGTTACTTTTTCCAGTCTCTACATTGTGTAGATCTTGTTCTCCATCTGGACTATTTTTCTTCAGCCTAAAGCAAAATTTTATAGAATTTTAATTTGTTGGTTCTGTTTCAATACTGTAAAGATGTGAGACCATTTTCTTCTGGCTTATACAGTTTCTCACAAGAAGTCTGTGTCTGTGTTCCTTGTGCTTTATTTTCTCTCCTCTTTGATTACATTAAGCATTTCTCTGTCACTTTCTTTCAACTAGTTAATTATGATTTGCTCTAAGTATTTCTTTTTTCCTATTCTCTTTTCTCTTGTCCTCACCTAAGAGTGTACATAAATGGGTATTTTAGAGGGCCTGATTATTTTAGGTCACTCCTGCCTTTAAGAGCTTTTGTTGTTTTGCTTTGTTTTGGTGGTGTTAAGGATGGAACCCAGGGCCTCCTGCATGCTAGGTGAAGGCTCTGCCACTGAGCTGCATCTCCAGCCCTGCCAGTGTTGTGTTTTTGATTCTAGGGATTGAATCTGAGGTACACCATCTCTGAGCCACATCCCCAGATCTTTTTATTTTTATTTTGCATGTTTAAGTTTACTAATGCTTTCTTCTTCAGTGTATAACATGCTGTTAATTGCATCTAGTATATTTTCACACAGACGGTTTTAATTCCTTAAAGCTTAATTTGAGATTTTTTTTTTTGTATCTTCCATTTTTTTCCTTATTATATTCTTTTACCTGTTGAACTTTTGGATTATATCATAGATTAGTATCTTATGGTATAGTAATTATGCAATCTGTGTTATTTTCTGCTGTTCATCGATTAATCTTTGAATTATGTTTATTTTTCTATTTCTTTTATTTCTGGTGAGTTTCATTGTTGGATGCCACCTATTAAATTCAGATTGTGGGATACTGGAATTTTTAGAATTCAAAAAACTATGCTGTTAGGCCTTGTTTGTTCTTTTGTAATCCTTTCAAACTATTTGTTGCTACAACCCCAACTGTTTTGCTTTAAGGCAGTCTTGCTATGTAATTCAGCATAGCCTTAAACTCGTTGTTTAGCCCAGCCTGGCCTGAAACTCACCTTCACAGTGATGGGACCATGGGTGTGTACCACCACACCCAGTTTGTACTGTTTTGTTTTGGAGACAGGGTCTCACTAAGTTGCCAAGATTGGCCTCAAACTTGTGATCCTTTTACTTCAGCTTCCTAAAGAGCTGGCATTGCAAGCCTGTTGCTAACACACCAAGCTCACTGTTTGCTTTTAAGCTTAGTTACACTGATCTGGAAAAGCCTTTGGCACTAATGCTATTGTACCACTGAGGCAGGATCCTTGACATTCTCCTAGACTCCATATTTCTTACTACTGTTTTTCATTTTTCCTAGTGAGGACAATGAAATCTCTTTGCCTTTTTATTTTGTTAGTGATTGTAACATCTGATCCTTTCTTGGCTTTATTATTTTCCTTGTGTATACTTGCAGCCCATTGAAGATTCTTGGAGCTCTGTGTCTTTGGCTCTCTTTGCTATGTGGTTATCTGCCTTGTGGATTATAGCTGCATATGTAGATCACCCCAGTCTCTAAACTCTGTATTCTTAACTTGGAGATCTGAGGGGACCTTTGTTGATTTTTGTCTGCATGTGTTACAGGCCAAGTGTTCTTTCGATCAGCAGTCTGAATAGTCATAGCCATCACCTTATTTTTTCCCGTTTTTCTGAGGCCTAATACTTAATGTTCAAAATCCTTGTTTAGTTTATTTTATATGGTTTTCTAGTTGTTGAAAGAGGAAGTATACATTTGGTTTCTTGTTACTCAACCTTACCAAGGCAGAAGTCTCTTACTTGCATATTTTATGGATGTCTTCAGTGGTTATGGAATTTTATGATGCCTTTTTAGTTTTATGTACATAGTGTTCCATTGTTCTGTTTTGTTATATAGTCTCTGAGAAATGTTATATAGTCTCTGGGGAATTATCCAATTCTGTTATTTTTTTTCAGAATATTTTAGATTGTTTTCTTTTTATTTTTCTCTTACTAATTTCAGTGTGCTTTGACTTAATCTTTTGAGTATTCATTCATATGTGAATTTTCATCTTGATGGAGTTTATTAAGACACTTGAAGCAATATACTTATTTTTATTGAGTTTTGGAAAATTTCAAGCATTATTTTGCAAATACCTTTTACTCCCTTCTAGTGACTTCTATTGCATTTACATTAGACTTCTTGATAATGTCTAAAAGGTCACTGAACCTTTTTGCTTTTCTTTATAATTTTAATTTCTGTAGTTTTTCTAAAATTTTGTATATTTTGATCTTTTCTTGCAGTGTCTAATCTGTTAATTACATCTAGTATATTTTTACAGATTTTGTTTTATCTCTAAATTTTCCTTTTTGCTATTTTTATTTCTCTTAATCAATTTCATTTATTCATATGAATGTTAATTCCATCATCTCTGATTTGTAGGTATGTTTCTAACAACTGATTTTTTTTTTCTTGGTTGTTGGTTTTATATATATGTGTGTGTGTGTGTGTGTGCATGCGTGCGTGTGTGTGTAGTAATTATTGATTTTACATCCGTTATTTTGGGAGAATTTTCAAAAATTTGTTTTCTCAACTTTATTTGTGTTATAATGAGCATATGAAGTTATATAAATTTAAATTACACAGTGTGATGATTTGATACATGTATTGTAAAATGTGTTGTAGTAAAGGTTTGCAAGGGAAAAGATAGAATACGGATCATACAATTTATAGGATTATTTTATAAAATTCACCCAAAGAGTCAGATACAAAAGAGTGCAAGAGATCTGTTCATACACTAGAGACCAAAAGAATCCAGTGAGGGCCTGGATCCCACAGCAGTGTTCTGCATTGAGTTCAGCTGAAGAGCTAGGTCCCATGACAGTGTTCTCCTTGAGTCCAAATGGGAGCCTAGTGCCCACAATAATGTCTCATGCAAGTCTGTGTCAAAGATCTGTGTTGGGAACCCAAAAGGCCGGTGGTGGAAGCTAGAAAGTCTGTGCCAGTGGGATAAAGGGTCTGTAAAGGGATCTGCATTGGAGCCAGGATCTGCACTGGAGCTCAGGGTAAAGATGAGAGCTCCCCCAAAGAAAAAAATAGCCATCCTCAGCGATAACAAGGTACTGAGCTCTTTCGATGATACTTTGAGTTCAGGAAAGCCAACACGACAAGCTTCTTGAGGAAAAGCAACAGCCTGCACCTTGTTCCCCTCCAAGTCTCTTTTCATGCTGTTGGCAACAATCCTCAGGTAGGCCATGCACATTCAGCACCATGCTGAGTCAGTTTAGCTGGGGGTTATTAGTTGACCAACAGTTGTCAATGTCAGCAAATTTCAAGTATGCAAAATATGAAGCATGATGTTGTTCAGTATAGTTGTCATGTTGTACATTAGATCCCTAGGATATATAATGGAGGTTGTACCTTTTGATCATTCCCCCCCTTTTACCACCATTGCCAACTGTTGGCAGCTACTGTACTAGTATCTGTTTCTATGAGCTTAACTATTTCAGAGTCTGCATAAACATTCTTTCTGCATCTTATCTCACTTAGCATAATGCAGTCACTGTTCATGTTGTCACAACTGTGCATGTTGTCACAAATGGTATGATTTGGTTTCCTTTTTTTAGAGCAAGTAATATTGCACCGTGGATGTTGTGTGTATGTCTATGCACATTATATTTTCTTTATCCATTCATCTGTCACTGTATGTTTAAGTGACTCTACCTTTTAGAATAGATATATCTGCACTTCCACCTTTGTTTTAGTGATTCATGCTACAGTGAATATGAGAGTGCAGATATCTTTTTGAGATACTAGTTTTTTTTTTTTCCTTTACATATACCCCAGAAGTGGGATTGTTGGATCATATGGTAGTTCTGTTTTAACTTTTGGAAGAATCTCTGTCCTATTTTCCAGTTTCCATGCCCACTGATAGTGCACAAGTGTCCCCTTTCTATTTACTTTATGATTGGTGATCCTGAGCACTTTTTATGTACCTGTTGGCCATTTTTAAGTCTTTTAATGGAAAATATATATGGCCCCTTCACCCATTTTGTAACCAGTTTATTTAGGATTTTGCTGTTGAGGTATAAGAATTACATATATATTTCAGTATTAATTGCTTATTAGATAATATGGTTCAAAATTTTGTCTCCCTTTTCATAGTTTGCTTTTTAGGAACTCATCATTCTGTTCCATGGGCTAGGAAATTTGAATTTCATATGAGATTTTACATTTTGTTTTCTTGCTTCAAAGAAAACTGGGCATTGTTCTACTTTCTTTTTTGCAAATATCATTGATATTTTTTAGTGTGGCTAACTGGCAGTGTAGAGGTAGCTTTTACTGTCTTTTGAGAACGCTACTAAATACCTGCGTGTTGAGGAATGATTTTTTCTTACTGCTTAGAAGTCGAATGTCTCTCAGCTGTGTGTCAGCTCAAATAATTAATAGACATACAGCTTCCTAGTCCTTCTCTCTGTGTCCCCATCAGGCTCAGCCCTACCATGCATTGCTTAGAATTCAGTGGCAGTCTTACTGTGGTCTGTCCTGCAAATGTGATCTACTTCATTGTCTTAAAATCTGACATTTTTCTCATCAGTGGAACCTCTTAGTTACTCTTGGGGTTTTCTTTGCTAAATAACATCAGAAATTTCTCCTATGCAAAAAGCAGATACTTTTAGGACTAATCATGTGTTTTTTCAGGCAAAAGTTTTCCTCCAAGTATTGTTTAATACATTGTATCATAAATGTTCTGATTAAATAATATCTTGGCTCATCTCATTCATTTTTTTTCTGATGGAATCACATACCATTTCTTCCTTTATTTCATGTTCTTATTTGTAACCTACTTAAATCTGTTTCCTGGAAGCTAACAAATGACTAAATTCCCAGGTTCAATAAATGTTTGTTTTTTCCTAAAACTTTCTTTTCACTTCTTCAGGCATTATGTTTTGGTTTCCTTTGTACTTCTTTTAGTACTCCATCTCATCAATCCTACTTTATTTTTTTGCTGCCGTTAATGTCCTAAAATTCTGCCTATAGTTTTTTTTTTTTTTAGTTCTTCGTGAATTTGTAGGGTATGTACTTTGCTTCTTTGGTCTTAACAGTTTCTTCTATATAAATTATTTCCATACCTACTTCTGTATCTTGAGGTCCATAGTTCCAAAACTATGCTACCAAATGTTTCTTTAAATTTCAACAGATCAAAATAAAACTGTTTTTCTACTCCCTATTCTTTTCCACTATAATCTTGGCAATGACATCTACTCAGCTGACAACAGGGAGAACTCCATATGATTGATCTCTTCCTTGACCCAATTGGTACAGCCAGTTCCCTGTGGCATATTGAGTCTTTTTGAAATGTACATTGCTGTCACCCTTGGTGATATCCCTTAGAAATTCTCATCCAGCTCAAATGTAACTTTTGACACTCCCAAACATTCTTAAATATGTTCTCTGTTCTATGGTAAGTTTTAGTAGAATATATATATATATATTCTTTCCAGATTATGATATCCTTGTGAAAATTAATCCATTTTCTCTCATGTCCATAGCTTTTCAAAGCAGCTTGTACTAAGTATGTGAAAACAGCTTTTTGTGTTGGATTTTATGAATTATTAGCCTGACTATGGTCCCAGAACCCTTTTTTTCCCCCACTGCTGCCACATTTGTCTTTTAAAATTAGGCTTTTTTTTTTCTTTTCTTTTTTTCTGTGTTTTCCTTTCTTATGTCAAAACTTTTTTTTTATTTTAAATTTTTTTTATTTAAAGAGGAAAAAAAATGTAAAGAGTAGAGGTAATACAAAATTTCAAAAAAAAAAGGATAAACAGTAAGAAATCAACTAGTTGATAAATTACACATTGTCCTCTTAGAGATAGTTGTTCAAGGTACAAAATCAAAGCATACAAAATAGATATTCAAACAGTGAGGCTGTAAACAGCTATGCATGCATTAGTCTCTACATGTATTTCTATTCTTTCTGTATTAGAGGAAAAAACAAAACCTAGCAAGATAAAACAAAACAAATTCCTATAAAAACATGAAACCAAAAAGTCATATAAAACCACAGTACAAGGTGATCTACAATGATTATTGTGTTGTTTCTTATTATCTTCAATAGAATTGTCTATATCATCAGGCATACTATATCCTATTATTTTTGGGATAACTGTCTGTGCCCTCAAATCTAGTACAGGTAGAATGACTGGAACAGAATATAATACATATAAGCAGAGTGGTGTGAGTAATGTGGGTTTTAAATCCTGGTACACTATTAACAATGTAGTGTATCAAGGCCATCTATGTTAGAGATTCTAACCATCCTTCTCTGCCTCATTTCTGCTATGTTGTTTTTCTGCCTTTGTTTAGTTTTCTCCTTCATTCTACTGCCTGCCCCGCTCATTGAAGCCTTTCTGCCACTGTTCCTAAAATCCTGTTATTTTTTTTCTCTCTCTCTAGAATGTCCTTCAGTATTCTCTGTAGGGTTGGATTGGTGGTCACAAATTCCCCCAGTTCCTCTTTGTCATGGAAGCATCTTGTTTCTCCATTAATTTCTAATGACAGTATTTCAGGGTACATCAATCTGGGCTGGAGGTTATTTTCTTTCAGGGCTTGGAACACTTTGCTCCAAGCTCTTCTTGATCTGATGGTCTGTCGAGAAGTCTGCCGTCCATCTTGATGGGCTTACTTTTATAGGTAATCTGTTTCTTTTCTCTGATGGCTTTTAATATTCTGTTTTTATATTGAATTTCTGGTATCTTGATTATTATATGTCTGGGTGTAGATCTGTTTTGGTGTAGGTGGCTGGAGTTCTGTGTGCCTTACATAACCAAATGTCATTTTCTTTTCCCATGCTTGGGAAGTTTTCCTTAATTATTTCTGTGAATAACCTTTGTAATTCTCCTGTTTGTATTCCTGCTTCTTCATTCACATTTCTTATTCTTAAATTATAGATTCTCTTGTCATCTTCTAGCCTTTGTATTGTTACTGCCTGTTTCCTTGTTATTTTTAAGAGATCTTTCATTTCATGATCACACATTGCAAACTTGTCTTTAAGTTTTGATAGTCTATCCTTGGTTTCTTTTAAGGAGTTTTGCCAGCTTTCAATGGAGTTTTTAATTTCCTGGTAATCTCTTTGAATCTGCTTCATGTATTTTATATTTTCTTTATATTCCTTATTGAATATAAGGAATATAAAGAAAATTGTGTTCCTCCCTTTTTCTGTCTATGTTTTCCTGAGAGATGCTTAGCATTTCTTTTATTACTCTACTCATATCTTGCTTTACCTGATTTAATATTTCAGTTTTGAACTCATCTACAAGGTCCTGAAGATATCTCTTAATGTCTGTTGAAGCCGTGTCTGATGTTGCATGTTTGCCACCCTCAATCTCTCTTGTTTTTCCCTCTCCTGGATTAGTGCTCTCAGGGTTCTGGGCTGGGGGCCTCCTCTTGCCTCTCTTTCCTGTCATGGTCCTGGCTTCCTCCACACAGGTGTACAGTGGAGGTCCCAGCCCCCTTCCCTTCTGCCACTGTTCCTCCAAAGCACTCTGGCAAGGGACCTCCACCCTCTCCTGCCTGCTCTTGTCACTGAGGTGTAAACAGCGGCTGCGTTTGCCTGCCCCTCCCCACCAGACCAGCCAAACTTCAGGGGCCTTCACCCAGTTAGTGTGTGCTAGGCACAGGGGATTGATTTGTGACAGCTCACTTGGTTCCAGCCAGGAGCGCGACCCAGTCCAAGCAAATCCCATGAATCTGCTCTGGGGAGGAAGCAACCAACTGAAGTCACTATTGCTCCCAGTTCAGGTTCCTCCTGCCCAATTCCAACATGTTGCCCATTTGGTTGCACCCTTCCCTTGTCGGCGGTGGGGGGGGCCCTCATTCCCAGCACTGACCATGGATTAATGAAGGTCCCTTCGCTGGCTCCACTCTCTGTTGGGCTCACCAACCCCTGACTTCAGTGCCTCTGTGGCTTCTGTGAGTGGTGGCGGGAAGGAGTTTTGGGGCTCTGCCGGCTGGCACGGATTCAAGCTGGCGCAAATTCAGGGTGGCACAAACTTAGCGGGTCGCAGTGAAAACGCCTTGTCCAGTAATTTTAGCTGTTCCAATTGTAGCCCTGATACTGCATGTTTGACGAGCTTTTTTACGTTTTAATTTCTTCCTGTGTCAAGAGGATCCATCTCTCTCTCTGTCTGGGTCACTCCAGGATGTTTTATTCTGGCATATGAGTTGTTTCTCCTGGGAGGCTTTGCATTTTGTTGCTCACTGATTGGCCATCTTTAGCTCCTCCCCCAAAACTCTTAAACTGCCTATCTATGCAGTAAAATTCAAGATCATACCATGATGGTCAAAGTCCTGAATAACTGGGCTCTTTTTCACCATTGCTTTTTAGAATTAATGCAAAAAGATTTGTTACTTATTATGCTAAGGTACTATACTATGCTAGAGATACAAGGTGGATAAATCTTGAGTAATAATTTTATGTAATTTTACCTTACAATTATTTTCCATTTGTGAAAAAGACCATCCTACCAGCCTTAGGTGAAATATATGTTATCTGTGATTCCCCATCAAATCATTCCAGTGTAATCACTTTGCCTTCAAATCCTCATTAATGTCTGAATATCAGAACTTATTATAACTGTCTAGTGCATTTTTTCATTGAGTTAGAAGACTTAATGGCAGGCAGTGTGTTTTTTTAACCACTTTAATAAATAGCTATACTTGCTTTGAGTGTATATCTTGAATTTGGAGATAAGTATGCACTTGGAAGAACATTTCCACAATCAGTACAATAAAAATAAGAGTTAAGTCTTGATCTCCTCTCTTTCCCTTCCCAGTGTCTAACAGAGTGACTTTAATATAGTTGATACTCACTAAATGAGTGTAGAATTAGAGAGCTGGTTTAAAGCTGAGGTGTAGACTGAGAAGGATGAACCAGACAGGAGGAAAATCATGAGAGGTGCATTAAGCGAAGACAACAAATATGTTTCACGAAAGGAGAGTAGTTGATACCTTAAGCACCAGAACAGCAAGAAGTGATACAGACTGCGAATAGATCGTTGACTTTGGCAATTAAGAGGTGGATCGTTAACTTAAAAATAAATCCCATAAAGTAGCAAGGGTAGACATCATATGGCAACAGGTTGAGAAATAAATAGAAATTTTTTCCTTAAATATAAATTTTTAGCTGATAACTTTATAAAAATTGGCTGGCAGACAAGCTGAAGATATATGATCTAAATAAAGCTCTAGAATCTTGAATATATTATATTAATTTAGGAAGGATTTATATTTTTTTTGTAGCATGGATGAGCAGTAGTAGACTTGACATTTAAGAAAATGTAGAATCCTAATCATTATCTGTTCCATTAGGAGACTTCCATAACTCTACATAGATATCACAGAGTCTTATTCATCAAAGTTACTAATATTTTATATAAAGCATAGTGGAAATTACTTACATTTGCGTATGTAAAATGAATGAATTTTGAATAACAGTGATTTCACTGCAGAAATTATACAATCTTTTACATTTTGCTAATTCTTTAAAATCGCAGATTGATTTGTAATGCTTTACCATATCGCTCAGCTTTTCCATTCTCTTAATATCATTAAAAATATGGAATCTATCTTGCAAAAAAAATGTTGCTGAGTAATTATATAAATTGGTTTGATTTTGAATGTACTGTATTCAAGTGTTTGTTAGATATAGTTAATATTTCTGTTCTGTGAGTATTTTTATAATATATAGTATGTCATAATTATAATAACTTGTTTGTTTCTTGGTATTATGTAGCACAGTAATGTGGTCTCCGTCATTACCTTGTTAAATTTAGTAACATATGACAATATAGTAGGGCCCCTTAAAATTTAGAGACTATGTGGCAAATATTTTAGTTTTAATATAATTTCTGTCTCTTCTCACTTGCTGTCACCCTTGTTCTTGCTCTCTCTCAGGAAAAAGGTATCTGTATGGAACCTATTTTATGTTATAGTACTTGAAATTAGATCTGTTTTGCATAGAACACACCTTTCTTACCAGTTTTGTAAAAGTGTTACGAGTCATTGATTGGTATGAAGACATTGTAGTCTAGGGGATAGTGATTTGTTTATTGTTTTTAATCACATGTATGAACTGAGTACCTAACGTTATCTGGCCTTGTACTTAGCACTATAAAAATAATCTCTCATTATTCTTGGCAGATTTATTATTATGGTGAAAAAGTTCAACAAAAACTGTTAGTTCATAGTTCTTCACACTCCTTCATGCTTGGTGTTGAGTGGAGAAGAGAGCTGATTATTTGTATTTTTTTTAAGTAGAGAGCTGGGGCTGGATGTTTGGTCATAGGAAGCACTCAGGAAGTGGTCATGGCCTATTGGATGGAGTAATGGTTAGCTAGGAAATAAATTGACTTAAAGTTTTAAGTGACCATGTGATAAAAGGTTGGCATTATAGTTAAATATCATTGAAAACAAAAGGATATAGATTGAGAACTGTAACAGGATTAATAGCTTCTTTTCTATTTTGGGTGTTATTAAAGTAGATTAAGAACTTTGAGCCTTAAGGTTTCTTACTGTTGCAAATGTTGACTGAAACTTTGAATTTATTTCTAGAGATAGGATGAATCAACAATTGTAGACTAACAGGTTCATGTAAATCAGTTTCAGCAAATCAGCAGTCCTTTCTTAGAAATCAGATGTGGATTAAATAAAAATACTACATCTATGCTTGTGTTCATTTGTTTTTAATGTCTCCATTCCTAGGCCTTAGAAAAGGGATGCAATAGTACAGCAAGGGGAAGATGCACTCTAACAAAACATACTTTTTTCCTCTGGTAACTGAAGGTTAAATGGGTAGCAAGCAGAATGCCTTAAACAAGATTGGTATATTGATTAAAATGCTGGTTTAACAGCTCGCAGTTTCCCCTTGGAAACCTGGAAAAGATAAGCCAGCTGCTGTCTAAGAGTGCTCAGTGTCCACTGAGAGTACACTATCTATCATCACAATATGGTGATAAGAGGTGTTTTATGTTTGTGTTAATTTCCCCCACTAAATCAGTAATTATTACAATCCTGTCCCTGCTGTTTACCCTGCAGCTGTTTTTCCATTTGTCGAGAGAGCGGGTGTTCTCTGAGGACCGCACACGTTTCTATGGTGCAGAAATTGTATCAGCCTTGGACTATCTACATTCCGGAAAGATTGTGTATCGTGATCTCAAGGTAAAAAAAAAAGGAATCAAAATTTGTTTTTGCAGAGACTATAGGGATAAAGTAATTACAAAGTTACACACTTTTGAGAAAAGCAGATTTAGTTGTGAAGAAAAGCAGTCTGTTTAGGAATATAGTTTGCCACATTTGACAGGAAGTTTATTCACCTTTAAGTCTGAGTTTTTGGTATACAAAATGATTTCTGCCTGACTACTGTGGTATCCTATAACCTACAATTGACAGTAGTTTTATTTTCCTATAACTATTATAATTGGAGAAATGTTAAACATCTGAGTAAAAATCAGGTAACTTTGCAAGTTACACTTTTTAACTTTGCATGCTTATGTTTGTGAAGAATTACTAATAGTACAGTGTTTATGAAGGAACTTTTGTAATAAGACCATTAGAGGAAGAACTTTTTGCTAGGTTTAAATGCCTTAAACATTTTAAGGTAACCTAATTTGCTTAGATTTTCATTATACTAAAAGTGCAGTATTTCTTTACTGGTAACAGAGTTTTAACTAAATTCTTCTATGTTGAGACCCTTAGGATAGGCAAGCATTCTATGAAGGCAAGATGGTAAATATTTTAGTTTTTTCTCCTTATGAAGTCACTGCTGAAACTATTTAGCTCTGCCATTGGAGGGTAAACCTACTCCAGTTTGTAGGCAAATGTGCTGCAATAAAACTTTATTTACAAAACAGGCAGTGGTCTAGATTTGGTCCACATACACAGCCTACTGATCCCTGGAGTAGATTACATAGGATGGTAATCCTCATGCCATTGTTATAAATATGGTTGGCTTATTTAGGAAGTTTTTACTTTAACATTTTAAACAAATTCCTAAGTGTTACAGTGTCACTTCTTTAAAAAGTAAATCACATAAATCATATAATCTCTTTCTGAATAATTGGTTTATTGATTAAGTACTGGTTTATTTAAGATATGATTTGATTTGTAAAAATAAGTTACCTGAAAATTTTCTGAAATTTTATTTTGTGTGAAATCATTTATATTTCAAACAAAAAAAATTACCCCATACTCTCATTTCACTTAAGGAAAAAAACCCATTGTTTTTATCTGATTATTTAAATAGTTGTCTATGTTATTGCAAGATATTCCCTATCCTTCTCCTTCATGTTATAATTGACTTTAGTGAGTAGCTAGCTTAAAAATATTGTTTTATACATTTACACTGAATGTTATTCATGCAGTGAATTATAGCATATATAATTTGTTACTTATTAAAATTTTTTAAAAGTTTTAAAATATTATATTTAGGAATAAATTAAATATAATTATTAAACATCTAGTTTAGAGATGACTTAGTGAAAACAAGTTATCCATGTTTGTATTTAGCTTGAATCCTTTTGTAACTAGAAATTAAGGATAACATCTAATGAATATAGGTAGATACTTTTAAAGAGATTAGTTACATGACATAGCAAAATATGTTACTAATTTTCCAAATATACACAGAAATGTTCTGTTCTGTTCTTGAGTCCACTCCTGCTTTATGTTTTCTGAATCCCATTGGATTCAGAATCCCATTTGTGGGAGGAAGAATGGAAGAGGCCTTGGTTTTAGGAAATAAGAATAGTTTTGAAGTAATGGGTAACAGACCTAACATAGTTAGAGCCAGACACTGAATTATTAGTTTAAAAAAACCTAATGGGAAAAATGTTTATTTGATTACTAGCACTGGTTACAGAATAATAATTAGGATGGTCTTCTCGATCAGTATTCTTCATTAACCGTGTAATCAACTGAATCAATGTACTGGTATAATGAAGTTCCTTAGGTATGAATTTCATTGCCTCATCCTTAACGATGATGGAATTAGACTAAATTTATTAAGGTTGCATAAAGTACCTGCTTGACATGTGAATAATCAATGTGTATTTATAGTATGTAGAGACTGCTAACTTTACTGGACCGTTCAAGCAGTCTTTATTCCCAGATGTGTTTTCTAACATAGTCTTAACTTAAAGTCCTGAGTCAGTGTGTAGCACACATCCATGTGAGTGTGCATTAGGAAAGGAATGCGGCCAGCGTGTGGGGGTGTGTACTAGGAAGACATATAGTTTTGGAAAACAGGTTCAGATGGGCACACGCAACTACTCATGTCCGTAGTACACAGGAGTGTGCATAACAGAATGACGTCATGAAGGTAAGGTCACAAAAACTGAGAGCTGGTGTGCATTTTACAGGTGATGCTCTTCAAGCCTACAGGTGAGTCACTAACAGTAATGGACAACATTGGTGACATAGTGAACATTATTGGAACTCTTGTGTTAGCTTTCTATCCCAATAACAATACCTGAGATGGTTGACTTACAAAGAAAAGAGGGGGGCTGGGGATTTAGCTCAGCGGCATAAGCACCTGCCTTGCAAGTGCGCGGTCATGAGTTCGATCTCCAGTACAAAAAGAAAAAAAAAAAAAGTGAAGAGGCTTATTTTGGCTCATGGTCTGGGCTGTTCAGTTAGAGATCAGCTTGTCTCATTGCTTTGGGTCCCCAAGGAGGATGCTAGATGGTAATGGTGGCAGCATGTATTTGACAGAATAAACTCACCTCATCAGCTAAGAAGCAAAGGATCTGGGGTTCCACTTTCCCTCTTGGGAACACAGCCCTATTGAACCCCACCACTTAGAGTTTTCATTACCTCCCAGTAGTGCTACCCTAGGAACCAGACCTTTAATTCATGGGCCTTTGGGGCCCAGGGAATTGTGGGGTACATTCAAGGTCCAAAGCATATCTACCATCAATTCTAGCTCCTGGTGTAATGTTCTTTTTCACTACAGTACTCTGTCTTCCTAGAGTTGAATTGAAATTAGGTAGGTGAATACATTGGATTAACTGTAGATCTTTGTAGAGCTAAAATTCAAATTAAGCTACTGAATGTAAGCAAAGGAATGTTTCAAATATCTTTTTCCAGATATGCTAAAAACAGGATGATCAAAAACTGATTTATGTTCCCACTTTGATCACTGTCAGATTTGTCTGGTCCTGTTACTAATGAAATGATGACTGTTTTAATGCAGGTTTATTTGAGATGCTTATGGTAACTTTACTTGTCAAGCAAATTGATACTCACTTGCCACTTGCCCATATAGCATTGGGAGCAAAGCCTAATTTCACCTGCGGGTTAACATATTTGTTGGCTCCCGTTTCCTAGTAACCTCGTGTTCATAATAATACATTAATTATTGAAATCTGTTCTTTTTTAGAAATTGAGTTACTTATGATTATTTGTTAAAAACTGTTGTTCATGATATAAAAGTTGGAAGAAATTTCTTCAATGGTGCAGTTATTGTTGTTAGTTTGATTGTTTTGTGTTTTGTTTTGTTTTGTTTTGTTTTGTTTTGTTTTGTTTTGTTTTGTGACAGTCTTGCCATGTAGTCCGGGCTTGACTTGAACTTACTGTGTAGCCTAGACTAATCTCAAACTCATAGCAGTCTTCCTGCCTCAGCCTCCTGAGTGTTGGGATTATAGGTGTGCTGCCACCACAGCTGGCTTCAGCAGTGCAATTACTAAAAAGCTTTCTGCTTGCTCTTTATTTTACAAGTGTAAACTTTATTTGCATTGATTATGGCCATCCAAACACTGGCAAGGCTAAACAAGGACGTTCTCAAAGGGGAATGTATTGACAGTGGAATTCATTAAGAATTAAAGAGTTTATAAGGAAGGGAAATAATACATAAATTGCTGTCATAGTCTATTTGTGGAAAATCTAACCTTGTTTTCTACCTCATCAGAGAGAACTTAACCATTTATGTCCTTAATATGAGAAACAGCCAAAGAGAGTTGGATTACTCAGTAATGGCACAAGGGCTAGCTTCCGAGACTTTCCCATAGCCCCCCTGGTCTCCATGAGGCCCTGATGCTCCCCTCGAGCAGGCAGAGTCTTAGCGGAAAGCAGGTGCTGGCTTTGCATGCTGTGTCTCAAGACTCATTTCTCACCTGCCGTTTCTAACCAGACTGACTTTGAATTCCTTCTAGAAAGGTTAGGCCACTGCTATCTCTAAACCCAAATTGTACTATTAGGCTACGTCTCATATTTGTATAAATTCTTAAATACCTTGATAATAGGGGGTGGGGTTCTCCATTATTGCATATTGAGTATTTTTTTCAAGTTAGGAGACTCACAGGGAAGAATTACTCTCCTTTTCATTATTCTGTCAGCACACTGTATTCATGGTCATTCAATTGCAAAGGTCAGCTTTCAATGTTTTGATTTTTGAATGCTCATAAGCCTAAATCTACAATGTGCAGATATGTATATATATATATATATATATATATATATATGAAATTTTTGTTCCTGTGAAACAATACTACATGTGTATATGGTTTTTAAATTTGTAGTAGACAGCCCAGCCTGTGTAGGAACAGAGCTTTCCAGTCTGACTTATGGTTTGCCCAAGCCATGGCCTCCCTCAGCCTGCAGTGTAGTCAAAGGAGGCTCCAGGCTCTGAGCTCTGCCTGCGTGTAGC
Source organism: Hydrochoerus hydrochaeris (assembly GCA_004027455.1). Classification (NCBI taxonomy): domain Eukaryota; kingdom Metazoa; phylum Chordata; class Mammalia; order Rodentia; family Hydrochaeridae; genus Hydrochoerus; species Hydrochoerus hydrochaeris. The sequence continues at coordinate 238,608 of PVLA01001090.1, read as the reverse complement.
CTGTCCGCTGATTGCGGAATGCCCTACAGGTTTTATGTTTATGGTAGCATGAAGTGTGCAGTGATAAAGGATTGAGAAGCACTGGTAAAAGATAGCTAAGATTTTTAGAGTTTAATTTTATTCTAAGTACTGTCAAGTGAAGAAAGAAATATATAACTTTGTTACAACTTTTTAGCCACAAAGCACAAAGGAAAAACAAATTTCATAGTCTACTATTTCTTTATGTACACTCTGAATCAAGACCTCTTTGAAATAATGCCTGTCCATTTGAACTAGGCTGCCATGAATATTCTGTGAAATGATATGTCTAATTTTTTTGTTTCCTCAAAAGCTTTTATGAGTTTATTTGGTTTCTTGCAGGGGAAAACTTAGACCATGTGCATGCTGTCCTTATACCTGCCCTAAAAGTGTGAGCTTTTCAAATGACAGAACTCTAACTAACAGATAGTATCATTCAGATTCTTAATACATAATCTTTTTCCTCATAACCTCCTATTTGAATTCATCCTGTTCTTGTCAGTAGATGCATCCATCAGCGGTAAGCGTGCTACCCTGCTCTCCTTTTGTCTTGGGATTTTGGATATAGAACAGATGCATTTACAGTTTTACAAATAGTGCTTGAACAGTCAGTGGCCATGTGTATTTTGCATTTACGCTGAATTTGAACTTACCCTACCTTAGGGTAAGTTCAAATTCAGCGTAAACCCCAGGATTGGAACCCATGGTCTCATGCATGTCTTCTCTGCTGCCTCTTCTGCAGTCTGCTGCTTTGCCCTACTGCTATGACCCTCGCCCCTCTCAGAGTCACCCTTGGGCTTCATTTCTTCTTGTGTCTTTGTCGTTCATTTGGGTGGGGGGAGAAAGAGTGTGTGTGTGTTTGGTGGTACTGGGGATTGAACCCAGGACTTTTAATTTTTTTAAATTGATTTATAGGACAAGTAAGGTGCCAGTTACAGTGCTTTCTAGTATCCTAGGAAATCCTTCGGTTCTAGGCAATCTGGAAAGAGTTGGGCACCCTCATCATAGTCCTTATCAGTGCTGTCTTTGCGTCCATCTTACTCCTTAACATTGAACCTTTGGCATGATGCTCAGAGCTTAGATATGAGGGTAGGAAATCAGATGCAAGTCATGGTTTAAATATATATTGCTTAATATTAAAAAATGTGTTTATACTTTGTTTCCCAAATTGGGGATTGAACTCAGTTCTACTAGGCAATGCTAGGCACCTACTCTACCACTAAGCTACATCTCTAGTCCTTTTTAAATTTTATTTTAGACAGGGTCTTGCTAAGTTACTGACATAGGGCTTAGGGTTAGCAATTCTCCTATCTCAGACTCCGAAGTAATTGGGAAAACAGGCATTCACCCACCAGTGTTTATACATTTTGACTCTTCTATATACAGCCATTCAAATTAACTTTGTCAGAATGTGGAGAAATAGGGCGTGATGTGGTGTCAATGAAGTACTGCATGTGAGGAGATTTGGATAATGCATACTAAACTCAATGGGAATGGAAATGGAATGAGATAGAAAATGCATTCATATCTTGTCCAATACAGTATTATTATGTATTATTTAAAATTTTAAGAGAATTTTATGTAATGGTTGATTTAAAAGATTAATATTTTAAAATTTTTATTGCAGTATTTTAAAATACTTGTAGCATTTTATATAGAAAAACAATAAGCATACTTTTTAGAATGGGGCATGTACATTTTTATTCAACAAACCAAGAGAATCCTCAATATATGCTTCTCTCTTTTACTATGGCAAGTTAGGGGAGGGAGGATGAAAGGATGGTATTTGAAAGAAAAGAAAAAGTGAAATCAGAGGTATGAGAAAGAAAAAGACAAACTAAGGGAGATTTTAAAAAAGATAGTAGGAGGAAAGAAGAGAAACTTTCTTGGTGTTTCTGATTGGATTTGGTGTTTAAGACTTACTGTGTAAATTAACCTTTGTTTCTAGGTTCCAGATGGTAGGGGGATGATGTAAGATATGTGAATTTGGGTTACCCACCCAAGAAACTTTTTTTCTTTTAAAAAGGTTCAATAGTGTGTATTGAATAGGGTGTATTCAACTCTGTGGACAAGTTGAAGAAAGACTTAACCTTTCTTGAAGTACACTGTGCCTGAAATGTGTTGTTTATTTCCATCAGACAACTCATTATAGCAATACTGTAAAGAAGGACTTGTCTGTTCTGACCTTTGTTCAGTGAACACAACCTACTTACCTGTGTTGAATGTCTGCTTTATAAAATATGTGACAATATGGCAGAGAGTATATCAACATATTTCATATGTTGATATGTTCTCATGTGGAATGCTGTCTTTTGATAATTGATTGTAGAGTTCAAGTAAGCACTTTGAAATGTCATCATAGGGGCTGGGGATTTAGCTCAGTGGCTTAAGCATCTGCCTGGCAAGTGCAAGATCGTGAGTTTGATCCCCAGTACCAAAAAAAAGTCATCACATTAAGTAAAATAATAAAAAGAAAACATTAAGGAATAGAGTAAGTATCCACACCTCAAATACAGGTTAATTATTTTTCATCCTGCTAATCTATTTTTCTCCTTTTTGTAATTTTTCTGTATAAGGGTTATATGATCTCAACTCAGCTCCTATATGTCTTTCCATGAGGATAATCATGGCTTGAGTTCAGATTTTTCATTGATATTGTGATTTTTAATTGTGTGGACTTTTCAAAAAGTCTTTCCCCATCTGTATTTAACAATTTTCATTTGAGGCAGATGGTCTTGCCACTTAGATCTTTAAGATTCTCTTTGGTGTTTTTGAGTTAGTAGGTTCAAAGAGATTCCAACTTTCTAACATTTGTGCTGTATATTTTATTAACTTTTGAATATTTGACTTTGATATTCTTTTTATGTTTAAAAAATTTTGTATTTCTATATTACAAAGAATTGTAAGACAGGATATCACCTTACCATACAAAATAAGATTTAGGTTTGATTTACAGCCAGCACCAAATTCTGAGTATTTTGTTACAGCAATAGATTACCAAGAGAAATTGTTAAAACCGCCTGTATATATGCTTATCTTCTTGGGATTTTTTAAAAATTACATTGTATTTGGAAAAAAAGGATTAATGTTTGCTTTGAAAAGCTGATTAGGTTTCGGTTCTCAGAACTTACATGCTCATGGTTGTTAAAGCTATTACATCTCTTCCACTGGTGTAATGATTGGTGATTTTGTCATCATGAGGATTTGATGAAGCAAATTTCCTTTTACACGTGAAGCTACAAGGTTTGTAAATGTCAAAAGTTCTGTTAACTGCAACTGTGTTCTTCTTCCAAAATACCCTACTCAGTATTCATAAGTTTTCAAAACATTTTCCTGCTTTTTAAGACTACTGAACAAATTTTGTCATTTTTCTTAAAATGTAGTTGGAGAATCTGATGCTGGATAAAGATGGCCACATAAAAATTACAGATTTTGGACTTTGCAAAGAAGGGATCACAGATGCAGCCACCATGAAGACATTCTGTGGCACACCAGAATATCTGGCACCAGAGGTAGGCTTTCACACATTCACATGAAAAAGAACATTGATGCTGTATTTAGCAAAGGCAGCCATTTAAGCATTTTTTAAAATTGCAATACTTTTACCTGGATTTCAACTTGAATCAAATTTAATTTGCTTTGCTGCAAATTTAATTTGACTTGCTGTAATGAACTATTTTAGGGCCAAGATTACATATAAGTTAAATTTTATGAACTTTATAGGTGATCTACTAGACTACATCAGTTTTATATGCTGACTATGTGTTTATATTTTTGTTATGCCCATTTAGGTCATTTATTAAAATGTAATAATTGAATGATCCCAGCAAAAATGTTTTGAACCTTATAAATTGTCTTAGGCTTAAAAGATTATAGTGATTATTGTATTTATAATACTATGGGGTTTTATACTTAAGTGTTGATAATTATTTTGTGGAGAGATTGCTACACCTACATTTTAGAGTTCACATCAATGGAAGTTCCAAATGAGCAACTCTTTGTCCTAAGGGCTCACCAATAGTTCCTTAGTGTATTCAACAAATATTTATTGCATTTTTATTGTATATTGGGAATTTTTCTAGGTGATGTGGTTACAGTAATAAGCAGAAAGGGACCTTATTCTCAGAGAATGTACTTTTAATGGAGAAGACAAAATAAGAAGAAATAAAATCGTAACTTTTAAGTTTTTTCTCATAGAGGGAAAAAACAAACAGATAACAGGAAGAGGTGGCTGTTTGATGTGCTCTAGTTACTACTGCTGTTGTGACAGACTCCCCCATTCTGAGTGGTAAAGTGCCATTTGATGTTATTATGGGTTTTCTGCAACAGGAATGCAGGTGGGGAAAGCAGAGAAAGTTTATTTCTGTTACACTTGTGTATGTGGCTTCAGGCAAAAGCTCTTTAGATTGAGGGGGTGACTGCATGACTCCAGGCTGGAATCATGGAGTGGAAGAGTCTTCATGCATGTATCTCCCAGTTGCTGCTGACTGTCGTGCGGCACTGTAGAGCTGCTGGCAGCTGGGCTTACATGTAGCCTCCCTCAGCTTTCTCACAATGACAGTTGCAGAGTTGTCAGAGTTCTTTGGCTCTGACCTCTAACAGTGACTGTCCTAGGTACCAGTTAGAGCCTGCCTTACTTATTCTTTCCTGTTTGCCAAGTAACCTGTCAGAAGATTGACATTTTGGAAGTGTATTTTTTAGTAAATTCCATGTAATTAGAGTATAAATCATATGTCATAGAATTCATTCTTCTAAGGTTTACAATTCAGTGTTTGTTTTTTTTCACTATAGTCACAGAGTTGTACAACCATCACCACTATCTAATTGCAGAATATTTTCGCCGTCCCAACAAGAAACACCCATACTTATTAGCTCCCCATCTCCTTCCCCTGATTATCGACATTTCATTTGCCTGTGGATTTACCTAGTATGGACATTTCATTTAAGTGAAATTGTGCATTATAGAGTCTTCTGGCTTGTTTGTCTTAGCAGTTATCTTCCAGCTTCATCATGTTGTTGCTACTCCACTGCTCCTTATAGCCATATAGTACTCCATTGCGGCTGGATATCATATCATATTTATTCATTTAACAGTTGGTGGATTTTCTTGTTCCTGTTCTTTCACTAGTACAAATAATGCTATGAACATTCATGTGTGCACTTCCTTTTATCACTTCTTTCAGAAGTTATACAGCATCATTTCTGTCATGTGCTTATTTCTCAAACTGTTGAAAGCCTGCTCAGATTTAAGGGGCAAGAGACACAGAACTTACCTCCCATTGTAGGATAACCTGTAAAATGGGAAATATTGTTGCAGCCATCTTTGTAAAATAAAATCTTCCACAGATAGAGATGGATGGGATATTTGAGATACAGGAAGAGCTTCGTAATAACAACTAATGTGAAAGTCCCAAGGCAAGAAGAGCTCAATGTTCCTTTAGATTCCAAGGTCACTGTGAGTAGAGCCAAATAGGGAAGTTTATCTTTAATGGGCTAGAATTTCTGTTTCTTGAGCAGCCTCTGTGTGCCACATACTGTATACATATGTTTCCTTTGATACTTGGAATTAACTTCTATGACACTTAGCATTTGAAAGGCAAGAGAACAGAAGATGTCATTTTTTAGCTAGGAATTGGTAGAGGTATAATTGGGTCTGTCAGTTTGTCTAACCATGAAGCCTACTTTTATTTTTGTTTTATTTTGGGTTTTGGTGGTGGCTGTTTTTGTTGTTATTTGAGACAGGGTTTTGCTGTGCAGCTCTGCTTGGCCTTGACCAGATAGATCTCTGATTGACCTCAAAGTCACGATTCTTCTGCCTCAGTTTCTCAAGTGCTGGGATTCTACAGGCATGCACCTCTATACCTGGCCTACTTTTATGTTGTTAGCTATGTGTGTAATGGCCCAAGAAAGCCAGTTTCAAAGCCACTCACAAATGTAAATAGATGTAACTTTAAAAATATATGCTTTGTTAAATACCCAACAGCAAAAGGTAATCAACAGAAATTAGGAAGTAGAGTAAATTCACAGTGATATTGGCATGCTCTTGCTGGTTTATGATAACAGGTTTTTTTCTATTGAAACCTAATAATTAAATTTATATTTCAAAAATGTTGAGTTATTGTAAGTGCTAATATTTAAAATGCAGTAAATTTCCAATTATTTTCTTGTCATAAATACCACTTTTTCTGCTACAAAGTATAGAGTTTAAAATAATCTATTTATGTAGTTGAATTAGGGAAAATTTTAGAAACACTTCTTTGTTTATTCAAATACAAGATCATATTTTCCAGAATAGGATTGTTTTTGTGAATGTCATGAAAAACAAGTTCTTTGTTTCTCTGGAGTTCAATTACCCTTGCTATACATTTGCTATGAATGATGATATACCATATTTAGAATACCAAAATTAGTTGTGTCACAATTAAGGGGAATTATTTCTGAAGAAGATAAATACATCTCATTTCAGAAACAGATGATCTCCTAAGAAACAAAGATACTGTTTTCCATGCAAATATCATCAACTGAAGCATAAAACCAAGAATTTTAATGCTAGAAGAGTTCAATTATTTCTAAATAGAAAGTTTACAGTTCACAAAAATTATCAATTTCCTTTTAAAAACAAGAAAAGTCTTGTTTACCTTTTTTTTAGTATTAGAAAGATTTTGTCTATAAGAAAACATCAGTTCGAAATTCAAATCTTGACACCAAAGAAGAGAGTTGATGATTGGTGATTACTGTCTGTGGAGTCGAAACTTAGAAACAACCAACTTCTTGTGTAAATTTTAATAAATATCTGCATCATATACTGTATTTTTTAAACTCAGGTTGACTTGGAAGGTATTTACCCTTACTTGAAAAATTAAGAATTCTTTTATTCTCTTTTCCACTATGGACCGTTTCACTGAAGAACACATATTCATTCATTCATTCATTCATTCATTCAAGAAATAATGATTGAATATTTATAAGGTCTCAGGCTTTAGGTCATGTTAGGAATACAAAGACAGTAAGAAAGGTTTTTTTTTCATCAGATAGCTTGTTGTTTAGTAAGCTATTAAGTATGATATGGCAAATAGTTTCTGTGCAAGAAAATAACTGCTTTAATGGAGTCACATGCAGTTCAATGAGAAGAAAAGGGAAAATGCTTATATTTGCTAGGAAGGCCATGCAGTCCTAATCCTAACTGTGAAACAGGAAAAGAGACCGGTGCACAGGTAGGGGGATTGGAATCCAAAGGGCTAGGATTGGATCCTGTGGGTCCTGAATTGCACGCAAGGTGGTAATGTGGTAGCACCAAGGTCAGTGTTAGGGAGGAATTGACAGGAGCTGAAATGAGCCTTTCTTATACGTTCTGTGTCTCCTCACTTCAAACCTTGCAATTTCTAGTACATGCTATTTTTTAATGCTAATCTTTTCTTGATAGCAAGATAAGTAGTTACATATCTGATCTGGAATGCTCTTTTGACAACTGTTTCTCTTACAAATGACTATTGATATTTTCTCTTCTGCTCTTGCAGAAGAATTGTGTATACAATTATGTAGAGCTCTTGTTGCAACCTCTACTTCATCTAGCAATGGTATTCTTGTACCATTAATTTAGTGGGAGTAACTTTTTGTTTAAAGATAGAGGTTATTTCAAAGCTACTATAGAAAGAATATTAAAAAATCAGTTCAAAGCTAGCAGGTATTTCTCACAACAGGTTTATAAATAAATTTAAATTTTAAGTGAACTCAACTTGCCTCTTGTGTTAAAGTCCATGAGAAAAAATGCCATAGTATTAATAGTTCATTTGTTGAAAAGAGTTTTTTTTAAAGTGTTTTCTCAAGCTCTCATGATGAAGAATGGGGCCAATAGTGCAGCATTCCATCTTCAATGGTCTTACAGGTCTTTATCGTTAAAGGAAAAATGGACTAGGGGTTTTCCGCTGTTCTTTTGTTTTTGTTTTTGTTTAAGAGTTTATGGAGGTCCTATCCTAGCAGGCTTATAAACTATGCATTTACTGGGGCTACATCTGTAAAACTTTTTTTAAAAGATAGTTTTAAATGAGAGTGTTCTTACTCTTTTGTACATTAGTAGAAAGTAAAACTGGCCCTGTAATAAATTATGGAACATAAATTATGTTGAGGGGATTTTATTTTTATAATCTCTACTGTGTTTTCACACCTAGAAATTATAAATGAAGTTAGAAATCACATATAAACTCTTAAATTATATTATTTGGTTTGGCTCCTATGAATCTAAACCATTTTATGCAGTGCTAATTATTTAGAGTCTCAGCTTTGCTCTTGAGTTAGCAGTACCTGATCAACTTTCCAACTGTAAAACAGTTTGAAAATCAAATGTAGCTTACATGCAAGACCCAACAAAATTAAAAGTGTTAAGTACGTTTTGGCAGTTCACTTTTATTATGCCCAGTCCTCAAATGTACCAGCAGATAATCATCTGAATGTTAGTTATTTTTCACATGCTTATGTGATCACACAAAAAGTACATGCTAAAAAGAAACAGATGGTGACAGATGGGGAAGGTTGAATAAGGTGGTTTTGGAAACCTAGAGAAATGCACTTCTGTAATAGTGTAAAAATAAAAATTATTTGATAATCAAGTTAGAGCTAACAGAAATTGGAAAAAAATGACTTGGTTGTTGGGAAGTATTACAATATCTAGCTGAGTAACTATTGAGGGAAAAAAATAAAATTTCATCTAAGTGTAAAGTTATTTTTCGCCCCCAGCGGCTGAAAAATGTAGTTTTTGATACATTTGTCTTCATTTCTAGAACCCTATTATAGAACCCTATAAATGATTTTGATCCGTTTTTCTTTAGAAATCTATGTTTAATATGTCATTGAAAATATCTGAAATACATCAGAATATTATGATAACTATTTTAATACAATGAGTTATTTTTGGTAATCTTAATATAAATTGAAATTAAATTCTGTATAAATTTGAAATTAAAAAATACATATTAACTTCCTAAGGAGTTAGAAAAAGCAGTAGTAAAGGCTAACATGGAGTAATGTAGGTGGAAAGAATTAGGCCCTAACTTGACTGAAAATTATTAAGCACAATTGTACTTGCGTACTTTAAATCCAACAAAGAACAAATGTAAAAGATGTCATTTTGTAAACTGTTTCAACGCTATTTTTTGGGAATGCTGAGAGAAATGAATAAAGCCAAAGGTAGGACTGTTTGGGTATTTAATCTGTAGGTAAAATTAGTAGCACATACAGTTACATTTATTATCCTTTGGACAGAGTGCTTCTATATTCCTGCACATGATGACATTTGTCTTAGAACTTCTAAGAGCATTTTGTGCAAAGAAAGAGTTGTTTTAAACTTTCTAACACTGTGTACAACCTTAACATTTTATTCAACTATTCGTAATTCACCTAACACCTGTCCTCAAGAAGTACTTTTGAAAACCTTCATCTTCCTGGTATTTCTGAAAAGATCTCATCACCTATATCAAAGTGAAAATTAAGTTTACTTAATTTCCTTCCGGAACACAGTGATTAGGTCAAATAGCAGTTTTCTGCCTTCTGGTTAGAATGCATATTTAAGCACTTGCATATGAACTAGCTTGTTATTAGATTGAACATGTTCGATTTAGCTGTTTACTATAGTGCTACTTTTTATTGTTTCAGGAAGCAGCAGTCGTCTCATTTTGTCCCATAGTTAGGTATTGATAAAAATGTGAACTAAACTGAAATTCACACCTTTTAGTATTTATAAGTAGTGGGTTTTACTTGGAGTCATACTAGTTTTTATAGTAGATCTTTTTCATGTAAACTTCTTTTCAGAATTCTATGATCTTTTGCTTTAATATATTTGGTATAATTTTAGGTAAAACATAAAGTTTAATTTTAAATTATCTGAGGCATAAGAACATATTTAAAAAAATACCCAAACTAGGAACACTAGTGATTATATATAGTGTTTCAGCTATTTTTACTGGGGTTACAGTGACCCAGTTTCTTGGACTTCCATAACATCTGTTGCTTCAGAATAATAAAGAAGTATAGAAATCTGTGAGAAGATACGCGTAAGCATGATTTAATCACCGTTATTTGTGTCTGTTCAGTTTTCCACTGGTTTAAAAAATTTTGCATTTCTACCCTGCGTTTTGCTTTTGAAAATGCAGTGTAAGCTGTATGCATTCTAAGAGGTGGCCATAAAGCTGATGACATTCTAATTCATGGTAAATGGCTAAGTGTTATCTCTTAATTATTAGAACAGTTGATAAGTACCTATAAAATACATATTTATGGAGAAACTATGAAATTCATAAGTATTATGAATTGAAATACTTCTTTTGAAACTACAATCTGTTTTAAAAGTCTGAATTAGAAGATGTATCAGTCGTTACTTTGTAACATAAACATGTCATGTTGAAAATGTATAAAGGGCTCCCAGAAATGATTCTGTGCCATACGTTTCTCATGTATTAGTCACCTGAAATGTAAGCTTACCAGAAAAAATTTTTTTTTGAATTAGTAGTAAATTGGTTCACCCAAATTCGCAGTTTACTTTCACAACATAGGTGTGCAGACAGTTTGTTTAGATGTTTAATTTACCCCCATCTGTTCTGTCAAGATTATTGATTGAACAGTAACCCACTCCAGGGTCCTTGTAGCCTCCTTGTAATTGCTTGCCTTGGGAGCATCGTGTGGCCTGGCCAGCAAGCGGGGAAAGGTGTCCCTTGCGCCTCCTCCCAGTAAACCCTAATTGGTAAAAAAAAAAAAATACTGGGATAAGTGTTTTTTTGAAAATGCTTTGTTGGCCAGATAAATATTTATATTGTGGACATTAATTGATATATATATATGTATATATATATATATATAGAGAGAGAGAGAGAGAGAGACATATACATACACACATATGAATTGTAAAATATATAGATATAAATATATAGTTTCTTATTTAATACCATTCTTTGAAATTAGTCACTATTTAAGGGTATATTCATGGTGGATTTTTCTTTTTCTTCTCACCTTGTTGGTTTATAAATAGAAGTATTGTTACCAAAGGTTAACACAAAATATTTACTGTTAAGTAATGTTTACTGTGAACTCTTTGAAACTTAAATTGTGTTATATCTGAAAGTAAATTGATTTCTGACTCTTGGTAGAATTGAAACTAAACATTTTTCCCCTGTAGTTTTTGCTCTGTTTGGGTTTTGATTTGATGTGATCTCTCATCACTTTTTCACATTTGTGTTTCTTTCAGTGTTCCAGATTTTCTTGTCCTTCATCTGGTGGGGCATTTCTGTTAAATAATGGTATAAAGTATAGGTACATCCAAGGTTACAAAAGAGAAGACATCTGCCTTCATATCTACATGATGAGTGTCATTAAAAAATCAGTAATATTGATTTTATGGGAAAAACCCTTAGACTAATTTATCAACATAAGTCTTGCTGGACATTTTCTCTAGGAATATGTTTGAACTGTATTTATATACAAATTATATGAAAAATTATGTTTTAATGGAGTTGCAATGTATTGTATCATTGTTGTGCTTCTACTTTATATCACCATTTGTCATACCCTTGTCTCAGCCTTTACAGTAAGCATGAGAAAAAATAGCCTTTTTGTGAGAGAAATAGATTGTAAGAATTAAACTCTTATGTTAAAAAGTAAGTATTTTATGTTACTATAATGTTAGAAAAAGAATTTCTTTGAGTAGAGGAGAATTGTCTTCCAAAAGTAGCATTAAAAAGGCCATTGGATTTGAAATAATTTGACTTTGGCTTTATAAACTATTTCACAATATTGTGTTTTTAAGTCATTTTGATTTAGGGAGAGAGAAAGGGTATGATATGAATAGTGGAAACATTTTGTATATTATATATCCACATGCACAATATTGTAATCACTTGTATTTTTATTTCTTGTATTTCCTTTACAGCTGTTTGGAGGTAGAAGTTAAGTTTTTAAAAAATCTTTTTAATTGATAGCAAAAGAGGGTGGCTGAATTAGGATATTTTCTTCTCAACATTGCTGACTTTTACATGTCAGTAAGACAATACAGTACATCAGTATTGTTCACTACCAAGTGATCCCGCAAACAGTACTAATTATACCATTGTACATCAATAAATCAGGTAAAGCACATATCCTCAGAAGCAAAACCATTTTGAGAAGCAGTGTTCATTGTTGCAAAGCTAGATAAGAGTATATTTTATCAAGCAGATTTTTTTAACAATGCAGTTTTATTTTTCAGTGTTTTGTTTTGTTTTGTTTTGTTTTTTCTCTTCAAAAATGAAAAAGAAAGCCTCTTTTTATGTACTCACTTTCCCTTCTGGCTGCAAACCAGGTATTTAAACAGAAATAAAGGATTGCCAGTTTTGCCAGCTGGGGATGAGAACCCGGCTGGTGAAATGTGGGTTCGGGAGGCAGTTAATCCAGCTTTTATGCTTTTTATGGTTTTATGAAAAAAGAGGTTAAAAACCACATTTGGCTCCTTTTCCTGTGTGCCACTGTTTTGTTGGTGTTACAGGAATGCAGATAAAGATTAGCTTTTTTTTTTTTTTTTTTTTGCTATTAGGTAAAAAACAGTATCGATTAGATAATGGCCCACAAACAGTGTTTTGTACTAAATGGCCATGGGCTAGATCCCTCAACATCAAAAGTCACTGTTTAAAATGATCTGTGCAGCATTTCTTTTAACATAATATGCGTAGAATTCCTTATGCTTTAGGTTATCTTGGTTTTTATTTGTTCTTATGTTACTACACACAAATTGAAAACAGAAATATTTTTGACCAGTGATGAAAACTAGAATTTGTTGTCTTCCAGAAAATATTGTCTTTAGTTTGTGATTAACAAAAGATTCCTGCAAAAACAGTAATTGGACTTGCTGTGATTTATCAATGCAAGAAAATTTGGAACATTACAATTTTGTTCTTATCAAATTTTCTATTATATCATGTAATACATGTTTTTTTAATTGTTGAAACTTATGTCTATGGTTTTCTTGATCTGTTTTTTTTCAAAACTTGAAAGGATTAAATAAAGCAAATTTAAAGATTATTCAAATAGAGTTATTTAAAATAAAATATTGAAATGTGCATATAGATGAGGAGACCCCATTGAATGAGAAACCGAGTTTTACCTGGGGCACATGTAAGTTGTCATGTTGTTAATTTAAACAGGTTGCTCTAACATAACCAAAGTGATACTTTCATACTGTTTTTTCACTAAATTTATTTTGCATCCAGTGTACTTGAAAAAACAAATACAAGGACATATACTAGTCTGGTTTTTGTTGTCTTTAATAAAAATTTTACTTAGTTACTGGGGCTTTGGATACTAATATTTACTATAAACAATAAGCCTTATATTCACTTTACTAATTATCTTTCTGAGTTTAAGGCTGGAGAAGTTTCTAAATTTATTTTAGTGGTTGTCATGCCTTGAACTCCCCACTGTTACATTGTGTTTGTAACTTTTGTCTTTCACTGATTTGTATTACACCTTTTTTTTAAAAAAATTAAGTCTTGAAGCAGGAATGTGTAAAGGCACGTTTTGTGCTTCATAGTCACAACAGTGTAGGTTTAAACTGTTAAAGTCCACATTAGTGGGCTCAGGATGAAAAGTTCGGTAGACTTAAGAGAAAATACGCAAATGTACTAACATTTTAAATTTTATCCTTATATACTTATTTACTTGGGTTTCAATTTTTTTATAATACAGGTTTGTTTTAAACGTGGACTATTTACGAATATATGTTTAGTATTCCACGTACTTGGTGTGATTTGTACATTTTGTAGGATGCTTCATAGAGTCAGGATCTCGGCATAGACTACAGGCTTTTGAATTGGGATTCATTTATTATGTAAACCCCTTATGTCTTATGCATAATGCTTTAAAGTTACCATGTATGATGAATGAATCATTTTGCTGATTTCATTTTAGGTGTTAGAGGACAATGACTACGGCCGCGCTGTGGACTGGTGGGGCCTGGGGGTTGTCATGTATGAGATGATGTGCGGAAGGTTACCTTTCTACAACCAGGACCATGAGAAACTTTTTGAACTAATCCTAATGGAAGACATTAAATTTCCACGAACACTCTCTTCAGATGCAAAATCGTTGCTTTCAGGGCTCTTGATAAAGGATCCAAATAAACGGTAAGCTCAAGCAGTGCTGATATGGCAATTAATTCAACTATAACTCCAAGAAATACTGTGTTTGGTGTAGACATCCTGTCACTGAGACTACTGACTGACTTTTAACTGTGTAATATAGAATGATTAAACATTTTATCAACTGTTTCCTGACTTGGAAATTTTGTGCAGATGTAACAACTAAGGATTTGAGAGTTTGGCTATGAAGGAGCAGTTTCCTCATCGCCCAGCTGGGTATGGGAGGCCCCTTTGAGTCAGCCTTTCTGTTTCTGCAGATTGGCATTGTAGGAGGAGCAGACCTGTTAGTGTGCTTTCCTCCTGCCCCCAAACTAGGGGAATACACTTTTTATTCTTCTGTCATTTGAAAATATTATTCTCTTTTCCATGTATGACTGAAAAGGGTTGACAGCAAACAAAGAATAAAACATTTTTTAAAAAAACCTTTTACATATTGTGTTTCTTTTTGTAACTACAGCTGTGACCTAGAGTCCTAGAACTTGGCTGCTTTGCTCAGTGAGCCATAGCATTCTTTGTGTTTATACATTCATCCATACCTACTTACACTGTATAAACCATGTGAAATGACCGCTACTAATTTTAAAATGTTCCTTAGTATCTGTCCTTATATATGAATATGTGGACCCTCCCATCTCTAGGCATCTGTGTATGTCTATGAAATTCATTTTTGAATTTCTTTGAAACTATTAAATCCTAAGCATCTGGAAGATAGATGATTTCATGTGTTTTTGAATTGACTGTAACTCCTCAGAGTGTTTTCTTACTATGTTTGTTTATGATGTTCATCAGGTATTTATTGACAGACTGAATCAACAAGTGAAGGAATAAGTGAATCCTGAAATAATGGACTTTATGTGCTTTAGAGATGCTTTATTGCATGTTTCTACCCTTTAAATTTATAAGCAATATGACTACCTTTGGCAGAAATAAACATAATAAAAGAAATACCATCCTTTTGTTTTGTGAGGACCCATTCAGAAAAGGTGTTTGATAATCCTAACAGCTGAGGTGTGACCTTATATTTGTAGAATGATTTTGGTTTCTTTAAAGGATTCTTTCACATCTTTGATTTATCTTGGTTTTTCAAAAGCCATGTACAGCGGGCAGGATAGATACTGTTCACGTTTCTGATTGATGGGGTGGGAAGCAAAGGCCTGGAGAGGGATTAAGTGATTTACCCAGGGTCTCACAACAAGTTCAGATGAGACAAGTGGAAGCGTATTTCTTCCTGCCTGTTTGGTATTTTATTTACAGTGCATTAATTTCACAGTTCAGAGTTTGACATGTGTTCCATTTAGTCTAGTTAGGTACCTGTGTCTCTCATTTTACCTGTTTGATTTGGGCCCTAATCTTAGGCCTCATCTCAAGGGCAGTAACTTTTTATTACATCCTTTTCTCATTCCTGCAGGCATTCCAACAATTCCATTGTTGCCTTTTCCATCTAATGACTGGTAGGACAGAATTGATTTTTGTGTCTGTGTCCCATTCCTTTGATTAATGTTACCTCAAACTACCTGGTCCATAGCAGTAGCATGTAGTAGGTGTTCAGGAACTATTGAGTTAAGTGGGAGGTCAGCCTGGTGTGTATCTCTACCAGATATCTTAGAGGTTGGTGATATTCTAAAGAAAAGATGTGGTGTTCTGAATCATTTGATACTTTTCTTTACAATAAATGTATCAAGCCCCTTCACCACTGAATTAAAGTCTGGGGAAAACAAGGAAGACCAAGATGAACAATTATGCTCTAGAAATTCACAGAATAATGAGAGACACAAAGCACATATTCACAGGTGTTCAGACCACACTTATGTGCAAATCGCTATTGAAATTATTTCTGTCTGGAGTACTGGAGAGTTTGCTCTGGCTCATGTAGGAGCTAGAGTTTGCAGTGGCATTCAAGCAGAGAAATGTACATGTAAATTATAGCTAGAATTGCAAATGAACATGGCATTTGAGAAGTTCAGTGAGTGGAGTGTAGAATATGAGTTGGGTAACATTGGGAGATGAAGCTGATGTGTTAGATTATAAGGACCTTATGTTTCTTAGAAAATATTTAATTTTGATTCAGAAAGGAATGAGAAGCCACAGGAGAATTTAAAGTAAGAGACCATGTCATGAGATCTGTGTTATATAAAGGTAACTCTGGCAGCTTTATGGTGGATAGTTTAGAAAGTGAGAGCAGGAAGACAGCAGTTATGAGTGCTGCTAGAATTATCTAGATGAGATGTAGGTCCTTCCGGCAGCTCTGGCAAGCAGTGAGCAGAGCTTTGTGAATGGTTAAACAGAAATTGTGAGGAAGTAAGAGGGTCAGGGCTGCTTCAGGGCTTTCCAGCTAGAATGGCTTGTTTAGATGGTGGGCAGTTATTAATAGGCAGGCAGTAGGCGCACAGGAAGAGGCTCCTTGGGACTTGAGAGTAACTTTTTAAAAAAATTTTATTTTAAGGGAGAAAGAAAAGAAAATTTAAAAAAAATAGAAAAAACAAGAAAAGTAGAATACAGAGTTCAAAAAATTAACATCATAAAATTGCTACTTGATACATTACATATTGTCAACAGTGGTTGTTAAAGTTACAAAATCAAAACATAAAAAGTGGCTAGACAGACATTGACAGTACAAAGTCTTCTGTTCAATGATTTAACAAAAGCTCAGTAATATGGTCATCTATTTTACACACTGTACATACTGTTATATCTTTTAGAGCATTTTCTTTCCCTTTCACTTTTACAATATCTATTATATCTATTATACTTTTTGGATACCATTATTCTGTCCATTCTTATTATTTTTTACACTAGAGAGACAATGTGATATTAACTAATGTGAGTCTTGTTTATTTCACTAATGAGGATATTCTCAGGTTGCCTCCATTTACTGATAAAAGCCTCAATTTCTATAGCTGAGTAGTATTCCATTGTATAAAAATACCACATTTTTTTCATCCACTCTGCGGTTGATGGACATTTTGATTGTTTCTAAGATTTAACTATCACAAATTGTGTTGCTATGAACACGGGTGCACATATATCACTGTGACATGACCTTTTCAATTTTCCTGGGAAAATACCTAGGAGAGGAGTAGCTGGATTGAATGGAACTTCCAATCCTAGTTTTTTGAGGAATCTCCATACTGATTTCCATAGTGACTGCACCAGTCTGCACTCCCACCAACAGTGGAGCAGTGTTCCTTTTTCCCCGCAGCCTCGCCAACATTTGTTATCAGTTGTTTTCTTGATGGCAACTATTCTTTCTGGAGTGAGATGAAATCTCAATGTTATTTTAATTTTCATTTCTCAAATGACCCAGTGATGGTGAACATTTCTTCATGTATTTATTTGCCATTTGTATATCTTCCTCTGAGAACTGTGTGTCATCTGATAGTAACTTTTAATATGCAAGTTGGAGAATTCTGTTGAAAAACCTACATAGAAATGTCAGACAGTCCAAAGTGAGTCAGCCTTGATTAAAAGAAACCTAGTAACTGAATATATGGCTTTGAGAGCCATGAACATCTTAGAAGAAGCTGGAGGCAAGAAAATAGTAGAGAGGATTGGAGTGTATGAAAAGAGGACCTGGGACAGAGTCCTGGGAATCAAGAGGTAGAAAGAAGAGAAAGCCAACAAGAGATCCCAAAAAGCCTTTGAAAACAGAGTCAGTGTAACAATATACTTCTTTATTTTTCTTATTCGTCTACCTTAAATATTGCCTGAAGTTCTTGGTATTCTTTAATGAATTACTGTCAATTAAAGGGTCAGCCATCATTTTGCTTTTATTTCTTATTCTCCATTACTTTGTGATTCCATTAGCCACTCCTTGTATTGATTTCCCAATGTCTCAATAAATTTAATATTAAAATATTTGTACAAGTTTTTATTTTCCTGATTTGTACATGTTTTTGGCAGACTGTGTACAAAATAAATATGAATAGCAAAGCAAAGGTAATAAATACTCAAAACATCACTTCCAAATACTTTTGTTACATTTTACTATTACCTATATTACTTCTGTATGAAAATAATTTCATAATTACAGATAAACTAGTATGATTGCTTAAAATTGGCCATACTGGGCCAAAAATGACCAGCACTACATCTGAGTTTGATTTCTCATTTTGATTGTTTAGACTGAAAAGGATGATGGAGAAATATGAATGGTTAAAAAAAATGTGGTACCATATATGCCACAGACTGCTACTCAGCCCTTATAAAGAAATATAAGTCTGAGGTTTTTGTACAAAAATGAGTGCGCCTGGAGAACTAAGTCAGCCACAGAAGTTTAAATGTCACACTGTTTCTCTTACATGAGAAACCCGACACATGGCACAAATAATTAAAGATGGGAGGAATGGGGGGTGGGAAGGCAGTCCAGGGATGGAAGGGGGGAGAGGAAGTCAAAAGGGCTAAGATGCGATGTGTATATGTACCAGCTCCCTTCAACGAGTGTATTCATTATGTGTGGCAGTCATACTGTTCCAAAACAGAAAACCAGAGTTTTCATGCTAAAATGAGTCACAGAGAAAGTGTTAACAGGATCTGTTACAATAAACTTAGAGGTGTGCTGTATATGCACCTGTTGCATTGTAAATGGCACAAAAAGTAGATTTAATATTCTTCTGTTCTAAAAGTGTTAGCCATTCAACAAGGAATTCACTCCCATGAAGGACAAAAAGGGAAGTTTGATAAATGTTCCTGTTGTTTCACTTTCATCTTTGAGTTTAACATCAACAGAAATGTGAACCAGCATTCAAATAAGAACTAATTCGAAGCCACTTGTATCCATAGTTGACTTTTGTGATTCAGCAAAAATTAGGAACAGGTTCCTGTGACAATCCATTACAATGCAAACACTGTAAATTTTATTGATCTTTGTGAATTTGGTTCAGTAAAATTTATACTAAGATTATATATATGAATAATTTATCCCAGAGAGCTTGTTATGTTGTTACCAGCACACATGATTTCTGACCATGAATAAATCCAAAGAAAGTATGATATGCTAAATTCAGATTTTATTGGTTTCCTTTCTTTTTTTCATTCTTTTTTTCTCTTTCCTCCATCCTTTCCTCCCTGTTTTTTCCTAGTGTCAGATATAACCTATATTAGAAAACAACTCAATTTTATTTTGTGCCGTATATTGTTCAAGTAAATGTCTCCAAAAACTGGGGGAGAGGAGTATTCTTCAAATTTTTAACTCAGATTATAAAACAAAGCACATTGTAATATTGTATAGACAAAGAATGATGTTTCTGTGGAATTCTTTTGAGATACGAAAATAGTTTGTTTATAACATTACTTCACAAATTATTTTCCAGTAAACTGTTTCATAATTTATTTTTACAAGGGTAACTTGACTTGAGTCATTTGAAAAAGGAAACTAATTTAGAGAAAGCGCTAACAGTGGCAATAGCATTATCTTCTGAGTGCTACATACGCTATTTCTGACTCTTGCAAAACTAACATAAACCTATTTGTTCATTACCATATCTCTCCTAAGTACTAACAATGCTTGATTCTTTCAAATCCATCTAGAGTCTCTGCTCTTTTCCATTTGTTCTGAAGCTAATTCTTATTATTAACACATTAGCAAAATTACTGGGTGGTTTTTGTTTTTGTTTTTTAACTCGGTACCGGGGATCAAACTCACAACTGCGTGCTTGCAAGGCAGGTGCTTATGCCGCTGAGCTAAATCCCCAGCCTCACATTAGAAAAATTAGAGCCTACAGCAAAAGCTTTTTATTTTAATGACTATTCTAAGAATTATTTTTTACTCATAAAATTACTTTCACAAAAACTTAATGTAGTAGTTTGATATAAATATTTTATGCTCATTTAATTTTATTTCTGTCCTTGTAGCCTTGGTGGAGGACCAGATGATGCAAAAGAAATTATGAGACACAGTTTCTTCTCTGGAGTAAACTGGCAAGATGTATATGATAAAAAGGTAAGATATGTTTATAGCATAGTATGTATATATTTTGGCTACTCTGCTCAAAGGGATATATAGCAAAAAATCAAGTAAGTTTAATGATATAATGACATTTTCCATTTTACTGTGATTCTTAGGCGATTCTTCAGCTGCTTAGCCCAAATTTTTATTTATCATTTGTACTCCCCAAATGCCTCTTGAAATTTTATTGTTTTCAAAGAATCAACTTATGTCTTTTTTTTTCCTCACTTAGTAATTTGGTAGTTTGCCTCTCATTTTTTTCACTGAGAAAAATAAAATATGTCAATGTTACGTTTTTCTTTAGAAAAACTATCAAAAAATTATAATGCAAATTCTTAGTCTGAAAGGATTTTTAAAGAAATAGTTTTTATATTTAACAAAGTAATAACTTCAGTATCTTACACCTCTCATTTGAAATAGAACTTTATTGCCTACAAAATGGATGCTATCAATTATATCTTTATTTTTATAATAGTCTTATTGTTTCCAATTTTGTGATTTATACTTGAGTTTAGAAACAAGATCATTGTTTGCTCCATCTTTTTTATATTTTTTGATATTCAAATATTAGTGACACAATAATGCTGATATTTTGATTTTTAAATGCTTGTATAAATTTTAATATGAACTTTTCAGTAATTCATTAATTTACTTAGAATTTTTTATTTTATTTTATTTTTTTTGTGGTACTGGGGATTGAACTCATGACCTCGCACTTGCCAGGCAGGCGCTTATGCCACTAGCTAACCCAGCCCATTTACTTAGAATTTTTATCTAATTATTATTAGCCCATCCATTTCAGTTATTCTAGCTTTCCTTAATATTCATTCTCTGAAACATTCATCAATCCACATTTTTTTGTGGTTTGTTTTATACCAGATAGTCTCCTCTGTTCACTCCTTGAGTAGAGATAGAATGCTGTGTGAGTGATGAGGGACACTGGTATTTCATTTTCACAGTATGTTGTTGCTAATTGGAAATACAGCATACTTTCTACCCCTTTGTTATAACCAAGCATTTGAAATAGTTACACTGTGTTTAACACTTCAATTCAAAGATTCAAGTCAACCAAACTCAACTATTTTGGTGCTGTACACCAGTTTTCTTGAAGTGTCCTGGTTATCAGCTGAGGTTCTGGTATTTAGTTATATACTCAGGAAAATCAGAATTGTAGCTGTGCCTTCATATTTCGAATCTCTTTCTAAAAAGGTATAAAAATGTTATTTGGTTAGTTGGGTTTGTATCAGAACAGAAAAATAAGAAATTAATTAAAGAAACAGTCTGACACTGGTAGCTATTTTAATGAATTCAGTTAAAATTCTCATTCTTTGGACAGTGTAAATTATGAAATAATTTATGAAACTGAACATTCTTACGGGGCCCTTGTATCTTTAAAATGCGTAATTTGTTCATGAGTTCAGCTCTAAGATCACATATTTTATGATTTTTATTAATAAGTGTTGGGAAATTTATTATTTTCATTAATTTAGTGCATGTTTATTGACCCTTTTTCTAAAAGTTGTGAGAAATCTAGAAATAAAGACATCTAGAATTGTTATTTTTCAGGGAGATCTAAATCTCTCTAGGTTAAAAAAAAAAAAAAAAACAGTGAACTAACAGTAATTATAAGAAGTGTGGCCAGGCATGGTGGTACATTCCTGTAATGCTAGCATTTGGGAGGCTGAGACAGGAAGATTCTTTCAAGTTTGAAACCAGCCTGGGCTGCAAGTTGAGCCCAAGGCCAGCCTGAATTGCACAGTTAGATCCTGTCTCAAAAAGACAACAACAACAACAAAAAAAAGTGTGACTATCACTAGCCTAAAATCTAGACCCTGGCCTGAGTTGCTTCCTGCTTCCTTTATAGAACAAGCAGGTCTCTTTTATGGGCTCACATATCACAATAAGATCATTTTAGTGCTTTAAAATTCTCTTGCAGCAAATTTTCTAGTATGGATTCATCTAGGTAAATGTTCAAATAGATTTATACAGACTTTTATGTTCAATTTGTCCATCTGCTGGTTTTTTTTTTTTTTTGCAATATTGTGTTAAATCTTACGATTTAACACCCAGCCTTCAGATCTATAAACACAGTATATATCCCCAATTATTTAGGAGACCTTTTTTCTTTCAGTAGTGTTTTGTAATTTTCAGTGCTTAGGTCTCACACATATTTTATTGGATCTGTCATTAAGTATTGAGTATCATCTGATATAATGATATTTTAAACTTTTAATTTTGCTGCAAGTATAGAAATAATAATTGATCTTTTGTATCAATTTGTACTCTAAATTTTCAAAACTCACATCTTAGTTTTAGCATATTTTTGGTAGATTATGATTCTGTGCATAGATGATCATAATCTTACATAAATGTTTACTTTATTTCAAATCTTTATACATTTTTTTCTTTCTTTCTTTGCCTTACTATATCAACTAGGACTTTGACTACACTACTGAATAGATTCAGTGAAAATGGACATTCTGAGTTTGTTTATGAAATTAGAAAAATGTTTTTCCATCAGATTCAATGTTAAGTGTGATGATAATGGCATTAGTGGGGAAAAAAATGGGTGCATTCTATAAATAAAGTTGGTAGTGGTAGTTTAGCTTATGAGCTAAAGTAGTTAATGAGCACATCTAGCAGCCAGACACAGGTTTCTAGATCTCATGTACCAGTAAATGGGACCCAAGCTCCTTGCTAGATTGATTTTGGGCCTGGTAAGGAAAAATTTAAAGATAAGTCTGAGGTATTTTGTCATGCCAGAAAGTTCAGAAGAGCTTTTTAAAAAAGTTAGATAGAAAGGAGTCAAGCCTGTGACTAAAGGTGGAACAATTTCAGTAACACAATACAGCATTAGTTTATGATTTAAAGAATAAAATAAACACCTATGAGCTCATACTTCCTAAATAAATGATTGAAAAAAGAAATAGTGAGAAGGGGCATGTCTTTCTTACAGATGAGTTCCAGTTAAATAAAGGTAGAAGGAGTAAGAGAAAGAGAAAATCACCCATAAGACAACAGAGGAAGGATTACTGCATGCAGGATCTGCCCATGAATGGTAAAATGAGTAGGCCAAGGTTTAAGAGGATATTTTCATAGTCTCAAAATGTCTTCCCCAAAACATAACTTACAAAGATAAAAATACCTTGAGCTGGAGATGAAGCTCAGTGGTAGAGCACTTGGTCTAGGATAGGCATGCAATGAGGTTCCACCAGCAGCACCACAGTCAGTCAGCCAGTCACTTTAGAGCAACTTGACAGGGAATATTTTCACCAAGTGATCAAGGTTAGCATCACCAGTAGTAAGACATATGGACACCAGGTAGCCCATCAGTAAACTTCCAAGAAGACAGTAACACTTTTGTAGGACTCTTCTCTAAAATGCAAAACTCAAGAATCATGAGAAAAGCTGAGGAACAGGAATCCACATAGGGGGCCATTCTTCAGAGTGCCTGGTCAGATAACTCAGTGTCTACCTCATGTTTGGCAGAGAACAGTGGGGAGGAGAGGAAGATGGTTTGGGCACCGAGTGCAGCATGGGATTATGGAATAAACCCTGAAGTAGAAAAAGCGGTTCAGGGGAAAAGAATGGTGAATAAAGTTAGCAATGGTTATTTAGCTAATAGCATTGCATTGATGTTAATTTCTTAGTTTTGATAATTGTAGGGTAGCTATGTAGGATGTTAAAATTTCATCAAGGTTGGGTAAGAGGTACTTAGTAACTATACCATTTTTATGTGTTCTTTAAGCCTAAAATTATTTAAATGTAATGTTACATGACATTATGAAGGTTTTTTAAATACTTCTTTTATCAGCTTAAGGAAATTGTTTCTGATTCACTGAGTTTTTAATCATAAATTAAAAGTATTTTATGCATTTATTGCAATGACCATGTGGTTCTCTATTTTAAAATGATGAATTAAAACATAGTCAATAAGATTTTCCAGTGTTGAGGGAACCTCACATTCCTTGAGAAAACCTCACCTATTCATCATGTGTCAGCCTTACTTTATTTTTCTAGATTTGTTACAGTGTATTTTGTAAGGATTTTGGCATGCTTAAATCATGAGTGACACTGTGATGTCATCTTTTTCTGGAATGTCTTTGTGTGATTTTCATTTGAGGATCACATTTGCCTTTTTGAACAAGGTGAGGGGAGCATTTCTTCCTCTTTGGTTTGATAGAATTATGTATATAGAATCTGTTGTCTTGATTGCTCAGTGATTTAGTAGAATTTACCAGTGACTACCTAGGCATTGAATTTTTATTTTGATAGAAGATTTTAACTAAGAATTCAGTTTCTTTAAAATAGTATTGGAGCTGTTGTGATAATATGTTTGGGAATGTTTTCATTATAAAGAAGCAACTTTTGCTTTTATTGATTTTCTTTTTCTCTGTTTTTCTATGCTGAAATTCACTAATTTTTCCTTTTATTATTTTTTATGCTTTTTATTTCATTATTTATTTTGAGTGTACTTTGTTCTTTTTCTAGTTTATTTAGGTAGAAGAGCACCTAATACCTTTTTTGAGACCTTTCTTTTATAGGAACCTAGGCACTTCACAAATTTCTTGGGAAAATTTAATACATTTTTATTTAAAATATTTTTAATTCCTTTTCTGATTCCTTCTTAACTTGATAGTTATTTAGAAATTTTTTTAAAATTTCCAAATATATGGATTTTTTTTACAGGTTCTCTGATTTATTCCTAGCTTAATTTTCTTGTGGTTGGAAAATATGATTTCAATACTTTTAAAATTATCAAGATTTGGTTTATGGTTGGGAAAATGGTTTGTGTTGGTGTATGTTCTTTATACCCTGAAAAGAATCCAAGTTCTTCTTTTACTGTAACGTGTTCTTCCCAAAGTGGTTCTGCTAAGGTGGAGCTTGTGTTCTGTCAAGAAAGACCAATAGTATAGTTCACACAGAATGTATTCTGCATTTCTGTCTGCTTGTATTATCAGCTCCTAACAAAAGATTGGTGAAACCTTCAATTACACTTATGAATTTGTTCAATTTTTCATGTTTTTTGATGGCATTGTTATTTGTTTGTCTTACTTTGGCAGTGCTGGGTGTGGAACCCAAGGGCCTTGGGTCCATGAGGCAAGCACAGTGCACCAAGCCACATCCCTAGCTGTAATTTGAAGCTTCATTAGCAGCTACATTCACATTTAGATTTAATTATATCTTTGGTAAAGTTACCTGTTTATTATGATATATGGATACATTCTCGATATCCATGGCATTTATTGTTGTTTCCAAAACCTTTGTCTGATACTGATATAAATACTCGGCTTTTTATACTTCTTTATTCTTTTTTTTTTTCTTGTTTTTTTTTGTACTGAGAATCGAACCTAGGACCTTGGATTTGCCAGGCAGGCATTGTGCCACTGAGCTCTATCCCAAGCCCCAGCTTTTTAAAAATTTTGTGTAATATGTTTTTCTCATCATTTTAATTTTCTCAGTTATATTTAAAATGGAACTTTTTAGATACCATGTTGTGCTGTTTAGGTAACAAACAATTTTTAATGAAACATAGTATGTAGCCTATTAACAGTTTTAAATATATCATCTTGCTGTTTTTCTCATTTTTCTTGTCTACACTTTTATGATTTATTGAGAATTTTTATGATTTCACTTTACATTTTGTTGTCTTATGTATCTTTGAGATTGTGTCTAAAGTTTGTAATATAGATGTTTAAATTGTCACAGTCTACTTAGATCCACATCACATACTGTAGTATAATTGTATTCTCTCTTCCATTCTTTATGGTGTCATGATTTTCTTTTCTTAAAAATTTTTGATACCATTTTTTTTTTATTTTCACAAGTTAGTAAGCATCACAGTGCACAGTGATTATATTTTGATGTATATGATTAAAAGGTGACTAAAAATACAACATACTTACAATTTTTAGTACCCTTTATACAAGTCCTTTATATAGATCTGTTCTTCCAGTGGATTTTTTCTTCTTTCTCTTGTATTCTTTTTCTTAGTCTTTATGCAAAGGCTAATTTAGCTCTACTTCTCAGGCATGAACTTTCTAGATTTGGAAAGATTCTTAGAAAACAAAAATACATTTGGAGGAAGTATAGGATTGAAAATAATGGAAATGTGACATTTAAGAAGGGGAGAACAATGTGAGAAAAGCAAAGCAGGGAAGTGCATGGAGATGTTCTGCATTGGAGGAGCCAGGAGGTGAATGGAAGCTTGAATGCAAAAACTGGAAAGGTGGCTTGTGAATACAATGTATCCTCTTAAAAGTATTGGTTGCTTATAGGTTTGCGTAGGTACTGGCCTTCTGAAGTAAGGACATAGCTTTAGATAACTTTTGAGATTGGTGAACTGTGTAAGTGTTAAGTCACAGAGATTTTACTGTAGAAAAGTAAGGACGACGAAAAGAAACGAATGTGAGTTTTGTAGGAACTACTGAGAAGTAAACACTGTTATTTTAGTCTGAAAATACTGGGAGAAGTTCTAAAGTTAAAGATTATAGATGGTTTTGATAATATTTAATGGAATTGTTGGAAGGCTAGAAATACAGCTCTAAGATTTGAGAGTAAGACTAAGAATGAATGTGTATGTTTGGGAATTCAGAGTTTAATTAGAATTTTGGGTGTGGATTACCTCTATTGTAAGGAAAAGAGAAGAATAAGAAAATGGATGAGAGAGAAAGAGGGGAGAATTTTGGAGCAATTATGAGAACAGAAAAGACTAAGTATTAGAGAATATCTATGGTTAAGAATGAAACATGGTTTGAGGACATATTTTGGAAGATATGTCAAAATCCTTTGAGAAATGTCATACACATGTTATGGTAGAACTTGTCTAAGTCATGACTTTCTACTTTCTGTTTGAGATTTAGGTCTGAAGAATGATTGATGGCAGTAATGCACATGTTAATGATTATTACTTCATGTAACAGGAACACAAGTTAAGTTTTGCAAGTAGATTGTTTTGGCATACATAACAGTAGTGTAGTCATTAATGAAAAAGTACAATTTCATACAGTGTTCATTACTTGTATTTTGTTGTTGAGACAAAATACCTAACACCCAAAATTAAGGAAACAAAGGTGTATTTAGCTCACGGTTTGTGGAGGTTTCAGTCCATACCTGGTTGGCTCCTAGGCAGAATGTCACATAGCAGAAGGCAGTTTTGTTCATGGTGGCGGAAAACAGCAAAGATAATGAGCAAAAAGTGAGGAGCATGCAGAGAAGACTCTTTCTGTCCCTTATATTTATTGTATGTAGGCTGCACACCCTAGGATGGATGTAGCATTCATACCCATAAATCCCAGCATTGGACCATGAATCAGTCACAAATTCTAAAAGTCTGCCCCCATGACTGAATGAGGCTTTGGACATCAGACACAAACCATAACATTCTCCCCCTGGCCCCGCAAAGGCCTATGCACATCATTTATGCAAAAGACATTTAGTCCATCTCTAAGAATTGCCAAAATCCTAACAGTTTTAGCACTGCTGAAAAGTACAAATTGCAAGTCTCCTTCAAAATGTAAGGCAAACTATTAGCTGCAAGCCCCTGTACAAATGAAAAGAAAGTTAAACACTTCCAACATTCAGTGGTACAAGATAAACATTACATTCCAAAAGGTACAAGTCCAAAATCAATCAGGACAAATGTTAAGTCCTGTATTTCCTGTAGTGGGACATCTGAAGTAATCTGTGGTAAGTTGTAAGCTCCAGAAGGCTTCCATGTCTCCTGTCCTATGCCACTTCTGGTGGTTGTGGCTCTCACGGCTTTTCTCTTAGGCCCCCTCTGCTCAATCTTTGCAGCTTTCCTTAGATGATCCATGTTCTTCCTGGCTTTTCAAGACTTCTAGGTTCTCTCTATGAGGTTCACTCATAACTTCACACACTGCTCTGTCAGGGACACACTGCCTGGACTCTCAGACCTTCTTCTGAAATCTGAGTGGAAGCTTTTTTAACCTCAGAACTCTTGCATTCTGCATGTGCCTAAAACCAGCAGCATGTTGATGATGCCAAGGTCTGCTGCCAGCTGGAACAGTAGCCAGGCTTTCTTCTCTCAGCTACAGGGTTTAAGTGCCTGGATCACTGGGCATTCTAAACCTGATTCTGATGAACAGATTCTCTATGCCACTGCCATTCTGGAACCTGATGGTGGCTGCCACCATCATTCTGGGACATAGTGTGGCTGCTGTCATTCTGGAACATGGTGTTCTGTGCCTTTCTCAAAGTAAAGCCATTCACTTTTGCACTTCTGAGGATTCAAAGAGTGGAGATTTGTTGCTTCTCATGATGCCCTCAGGCCATCTTTTCTAGTCTGTTCATTCTCAGCAATTGAGATCTCAGCTCTATCTTTGCAGTCCACAGCTTTACTGGAAGGAGCTTCCTTTCTGGCCAAGCTCACATCATTTTAAATCATCCTACTGGACACTTTGCTCTTGATGTGCAGCATAAATCTGGCCAAAAGTCCCCAGCAATAGCCATGCCACTGCCTCAACATTGGACTACCTTGAAATTTCTTCTGCCAGATTAATTAGTCCATCACCCTTAATCTTAGCCTCAGGCAAAATCTCTGGACATGAGCAAGATATGCAGACAAACTTTTTGCCAAGCCATAACACACATCGTCTGGAGTCCAGCAACCAATGTAGTCCTTCCCTGAAGAAACCTCCAGAGCCTGGTCTTTACCAGCCAGATTTGTATCAGCCTTCTGGTCTCCTGAGTTCTGACCATAATCTCCCATACCGAACAGCCTACAGTGTTCCAGCTCTACTCTTTCAGATGACATCTGAGAACCTTTCTAGATTCTTCTCATAAACCATTCCCGAAGGCTTTCAAACCACATGGTCAGGTATAGTCAGCCGCGGCCCATGCATGGCGCTGGTTCCCAGACGGCTTGTTTGCTCTGTGTACTGTAAATTTCAACAAGGTGTACTTCATTCTCATTTAGCTAAAAATATTTTTTATTTTTCTAGAAACTTCTTTATTTTTCCTGTTATTTAGAAGTGTGTTTGTTTAATCTGTAAGGATATTCTACTTTTACAGCTCTCTGTTAATGATTTTCACTTCAATTCCATTGTGACAAATGGATTCATTTCCTTTGGATAAATAAACAAATGGGACTGCTGGCTCATATGATAGCTCTATTTTAGATTTTTGAAGACCCTTTATGCTGCTCTCATAATAGCTGTACTTTCTACATACTTCCTACAGTATATAAGGGTTCCTTTTTCCTCAACTCCTTGCCAGCATTTTTTATTTTTTAAAAATAGTAGTTGGTTCTTATTGTGGCTTTTACGTGTATTTCCATGATGACTGGTGGTGTCAAGTACTTTTTAGGTACTTGCCTGTGTGTTTACTGTCTTTTGATAGTGTCTGCCCAGATCACTGGTCCATTTTTAATTGGATTATCTGAAGTTTTTTTGTTACTGACTTGTTTGAGTTCCTCATACATTGAAGATACCTCTTGTCTGATTAAAAGTGTGCCCATACTTTCTCCTATTCTGTAGGTGAATCTTCCAGACTTTATTAATTTTAAGACTTAGGTTTATTCTTTAAACATCTGTGATCCTATCTGAACATTAATTAGCATTTCTGTCTCAGACTGTAAGTTAGAACTTTAGTATTTGTCATCTTTCTGCATATTTACTGTCATGCTTCTCTCTATGGATGTCTCTGCCTCTCTCTGTGTCTCCCTGTCCCCTACTCTCTAGGGTGGACTTCAGTGATTAGACCCTCACCTTGACACATGTGAGGTTGACGCTCTGCTAGCGAGTGGCAGCCCCAGCTATTCTTTTTAAATCAACCTTTTATGTAAAGGGTATCATTCACCCTTTAAAGTATTTTTACACTTCAGTGGTTTTTAGGTTAGTCACTCACAGACTTGTGCAGCCATTGCCACTACCTAATTTTAGAACATTTTGGTTTCTTTATTCCTTCTTGAAGATTCTAGTTTTTTTCTGGTATCATTCTCCTTTAGTCTGAAAAATTTCTTTATCATGTCTTACAGTGCAGATGGCAAAAAAAAAGTTTGCTTTTATCAGATTATGTCTTTATTTTGCTTTGATTCTTAAAGGATTTTTTTACTGAATATAAAATTTGAATTGATACTTTAATGAATACCTATTTAAATATTCTCATATAAGTGGCGTGTTATATTTTGCTAGTTATTTTCGGAATATCTGTGTGTGCATGTGTGTGTGAGAGAGGCGGTTTTTGTAATATGCCATCTTGAGTCATCTGAGCCACATTTCTCACACCTGGAGTTCACTATATTAGATTCTTGTGCAAAATTCAGAGGATAGAAGCAGCAGCCAGTTTGTAACTCATTCATGCTGTTACCCATTAATCTATTGCATTGTCATGGAGTGGTGGTCAGGGCTGCATCTGGCCATCCATCCACAAATGCTCTTTCAGCTGTGTACGTGCTGAGTTGGAATGTGCTTAGCTCTTAACCAAGGCCCTGGCTTTTGTAGCATATGGACATCAGATGAGCAGGGCCCGTAAGACTTGAGATGGTACTCAGTTTGCCCTTGGGGGCTCCAGCTTGTGTTTTTGGGTTATCCTTCATTCTTCTCTTCCTGCATTTCTTGCATTGTCCCTTCTCTGCTTACTGCCCTGTGGACATCAAATCCTAGCATTAAACATGGGGACAGCCGCTTACAAGTGGGAGACTGCCTCTGTTGTTCTCTCCAGTTTACGTTCTCATTTGTTGTTTACTCATGTTCTTGACCATTGCTAGCCTGAAGTAGTGGTTAGTGTCCGCCGCAGTGCCGATGCTGGACATTGCTGATGAATCAGCTAGAGGAGCCAGAGTAGTTATTTTTTTTTTTTTTTAATGAAGAGCATTATAACACTGTACCTTGTTCACAAGTACTACCATCAAAGTAGTCGTAGTGTCCCTACTGCCTGCTTCTCAAAAGGCTCCCTGTGTTTCATGAAAGAGAGCCTTTTTTTCTTTACTTTTGTAAATGAATCCTTTCCAAGCATGACCTGAGGCCTTGAAGCAGTATAATGTACCTGTGGAAGTTGGTGAACAGCGTCACCCATACACAGTACAGTGAGTACTGGTAAAGTTTTTATTTTACTTTTTATAGTGAGACAGTTTTGCTGAGTTGCCTAAGCTGACCTTGAACTTGTAATCCTCCTGCCTCTGCCTCCCAACTAGCTCCCAAGGATTACAGGCATGGTTCTTTTTAAATGAGAGATTTTATCAAAAAGAAAGAAAATAAGAGTTTAAATTTATGAGAATTACTTTTTAAACAGTACAAATCATCCACATAATATGTTTAAAAGCCCTTCAAAATTTTGGCAGGGAAACATGTATGTGTCGATTAAAATATTTAATGTTTGGCATAGCTAAAATATTAATTTTGATGTGTCCAGCATATGATACAGTAGTTATATATAAAATGTGATGCATATCTTGAGCCCCCTAGTGCTTTTTTAAATCAGATCAAGGTGAACAGTACAAAATTCAATTACTGTCTTATGGTTTTGCATAAATGAAATACAGTTTACCTATTTGAATTTCTGGTTTTATGCCGAAGAATGTATTGGTATGGCAAAGCTCAGCCTGTAATGAATGTAGTTAAAGAATGTATGTCATAGGTCATCTGTTTTTTGGTCTGAGTCCTCTTCCACACTCCTGCTTTTCCAATACATATATATCAGTTTTTCATAAAAAGTAGAGATTAAATAAACCAGAGTTTCCACCTAACCTTATCTGTTTTCTAATGCTATTTCAAAGAGGTAACCATTTACAACAGCAAGTTACTATTTGGCAAATCTAAGCATTCAGTAGTGCTGACAGTTTTATTAAAAATATGTGTGT
Organism: Hydrochoerus hydrochaeris; assembly: GCA_004027455.1. NCBI lineage: Eukaryota > Metazoa > Chordata > Mammalia > Rodentia > Hydrochaeridae > Hydrochoerus > Hydrochoerus hydrochaeris. The sequence goes on along the minus strand of PVLA01001090.1, from coordinate 206,672 downwards.
CCAAGTGCTATAATGCATGTATACCGAAACAAAATGATAAGCTGGGCATGGTGGCGTGGGCCTGTAACACCAGTGCTCCAGGACACTGAGGCAGGAGGCAAGCACATGCTTGAGCTGTGTGGCAAGAATGTCTCAACAAACAGGCAAACCAAAATGAAAATGGTAGATAGCCACAGTTTTAAGGGAATTAAGGTCCCCAGTCACTGTTGGTGTTAGCTTTCCTAGAATGTTTCAAGCCCTACTCTGTGTTCCTAAAGTACCAGGAACTGAAAATAGAAAAACAAATATAGATAGATTTTATTAGCAATTGCTTTGCTGCTGAGGAAAGTGTTTCAAAGACTTTGGTGTTCCTATACCCACCCATGCTGCTGTTCAGAACAGAAATATCAAATATCATTCATTCTGACAAGTTTAAGAAAAATCTTTCTGTTCTTTTTCTTACATTATCAAGAAACATGGAGATACTTACTTTTACAAGGACAATGAGTGTTCGAGTGACTTGGTTGCATTTAAAGTTTGGAAGAGGATGAGTGTGGAAAAGACATGCAGGAGCAAGTTCACTGCCATAATATGGACTAGAGATTGAAAAGAAATTGCATCTTGATCCCGACTCAGCTTTCCATTACTGTAGCGGTTTTCCGTGTCAGCTTCCTATTACTGGAATGTAATCAGCTCAAGAAGGAAAAAGATTTAATATTTGTCTCACATTGTTGGCTCTGCTCCTTGGACCTATAGTGAGGAGGGAGTACCTCATGACCAGAGTTAAGGCAGAGCAGGTTACTTAACTCATATCTGCTAGGAAGATGAAAAAAAGGGGAAGAAATCCTAAGTCCACCTTCTCTAGGGCTCACCCACAGCATTTGAAAACTTCCCGTTAGGCCCCCACCTCTTAATGGTCTCCCCACCTTCTAGGAGCAACAAAGAAAGGTCTGTTCCAAATATCATGCATTGGTTGGGAAGATATGTCGAGTTTACAGTTAATAGCTACGTAAGGAGTGGCACATAAAAGCTCAGATTTATAGTTGTATTGATTAGGATTGTCTAGCTGAGGTAGAATCAATAGCAGTTATGTAAGGGACTTATTACGTAGGTACACAAGATCATAAGTGGATGCCCCTTGCTGACCATCTGTGTACTGAAGAGCCCAAAGATCCAGTAGCAACTCAGTTGAGAGGCTAGAAGCCACAGAGTGAGAAGGATCAAGATCCAGTGCCAGCCTGAGCCTGAGGCCTGAAAGCACCCTGGAGGGCTACTGTTAAGAGTGTGTGTTGATGGGCTGAGGACACTGAAGGCTGGTGTCCAGGTAACAGCAGGAGCAAAAGGTGCACCACTCAAGCAGGATGGAGCTTTTTGGACACAAGCTGATTTCTTTTCTTCCCTTTGTTTCCAGCCATGCTGCAAGCCTCTTAAGTGGTGCCATCTGCAGTTAGGTGGTTCAGAATGCTGGCCTACATGCCAGTTGCCTCTGAAATTGCTCATATAAGTCCCTGATGCAGCCAGAAATGTGCTTTCTTAATCTGCTCGGCATCACTTATTCCAGTCAAGTTGCCAGTCACAGTTAATGGTCACAATAGTTATACTATTTATCAGTGCTTTATCATTTCTAAATGGGAGTTTACATTATGCCAGTTAATACGGTAGTGTTTTGGGAGCTGAAACCAGAGACACCGAAAGAAGAGATGAATATGTAGGATAAAGATAAGGTAGGAGATGTGCTGTGGTGCTAGGGCTGCTGTAACAATGCTGCAGCCTGGGTGGTTTAATCCATTTCCTCACACTGCGGGCGGGTGGCTGGAAATCCAGAATGAAGGATTGGTTCCTACCGAGTCCTCTTCCCTTGGTTTACTGTCGCTTGTTTTTTCCCATGTTGTCATGTGGCCTCTCACAGTTTAAGGGTACCTCGTGTGTTCAGATTCCTCCTCCTCCTCAGGGCATTATTCAGATTGGATTGAAGCCTGCCTTGTTCTAGAAAGAGAAACCAAGTGTCCTCTTTCAAGGCCTTACATCTGAATATCATTGCCCCTTGAGATAGTGGGAATTACATCTTTAACCTAATGCAAGACACAAGATTCAGCCTATATAACACAATATTTGAAAATGTTTTATCTGTTGCTTAAAGTAGATGTATAGTTTGCAAATTTGTGATGAAATCTAGAATTTGGGCATCCCCGATGATTTATGCAGGAATGCATCTGATTGTTGTTACAGTATTTTGTAAGTTATATCCCGCAGCTTTTCCTGTGCACATAAAGATCTGCTTTTTCTTTGCAGATGTTGTATTTCATTGAATTGTCTTCTCTTGCTTCTGTGGGGTTGAGAGATAGGAGAACATGTGCCAGTGTGAGTGTCTTGACGTTAGCTAATGTTTGCTGAAACATGTCAAAAATAAAAGCAATTCATGCAGACTCTTCATTATGTAAGTGCTCTAGTGAGAAGACTGAGGTCAAAAGACCTAGATTTGCTGTTCCCAATATTTGTATAATCTTTGGGAAATCATTTCACTAGCATCAGTTTTAAATTTCTCATCCCTAAAAAGATAAAGTATATCAGAGCAATGTAAATGAGAGCAATTCTGTAAATTTTAAAGGATTCAAATTATTTAAAGCATGTTGTCTTTCAATGAAATGCAATTTAAAATTAAAACAGAAAGGTACATAGAAAACCTCCAAATATTTGAAAACTAAATATAATAGTAAATAATCCATGGATCAAAGACATAGTTGATAAGAATTTATAAAGAAAACAAGATGTACAGCTGTAAGATAAAATACTTGAAAGGGAATTTATAGAGCTAGATGATTATATCAGTAAAGAAGAAAGGTCTGAGATCAGTGTCCTTAGCTTTTCTCCTAAGAAACATGAAAATCAATAAATTAAGCCTGCTATAAACAAAAGAGAGGAAGTAATAAAGATTTGAATAACAGTCCTTGAAAGAGATAATTAAAAATAATAGAGAAAATTGATAAAAGAAAAACTGAAGTCAGGTGTGGTGGCACACTCTTGTAATCCCAGCACTTGGGAGGCTGAGGCAGGAGAATCATTGCAAATAGCAAATTCAAGACCATTGCAAATAGCAAATTCAGTGAGCCCAAGGCCAGCCTGAACTGCATAATGAAACCCTGTCTCAAAAAGAAAAAAGAAAAGAAAAATTGGTTCCTTGATAGTATCTTTAAAATTGACACATTTTTAACCTGGTTGAGCAAAAAAGTGAGGAGACAGATTATTATCATGAAGATACTGCAATAGATTCCATGAGTATTAAGTGGATAATATGGAAATATTTTGTATAACCTTATGCCAGAACAGTCAACAATTTGGCTGACAAGGACAAATTTCCTGAAAGACACAGATTACCAAGAAAAAATAGATACAATTAAAAGTCATAAGGAACTTCTGTCTGCTAAGTGAATTATATTTGTAGTTAAAATCCTTCTCACAAAGAAGACTGCTTTCCCACAGTGCTTCAGTCAGTTCTACCCAACACTTTAGGAACAGTGTCAGTTGTATGTGAATTTTTCCAGAAAATTGAAGATGAAAGAATGTTTCTTTATTCATTCTTTGAAACTGACATTAACCTGATACCAAAATCAAACATACTATAAAAAAAACGTAGACCAATTTCCTTAAGAAACATATATGCAAAAAGTCCTCAAACAATTTTAACAAATCCAAGAATAGATACAGAGAATAGTGTACTATTGTCAATTATAAGTTATTCTAGGAATGTAACATTAACTTAACAATTAAAAAATAACAGTAATTTGCTATATTAACAGACTGAGAGAAATGAGTATCTAAATATATGTAGGAAAAAAACCCAAAATCCAGTGTGCACTTACGATTTTAAACAAAACATTACTTTCAGTAAATTGTAAGTAGGAAAATTAGTTAACCTGATAAAGTATATCTAGGAAAAACTTACAGCTAATATCTTTAGAAGTTACTTTCACAAGGCAAAGACTTTCACTGTGTTCAACATTGTACTGGAAAATTTAGCACTATAGTAAGTAAGACAGTAATAAAATGTTTGCAGACCAAAGAAATAACTTTAATTGTTCATAAAAGATTTAAAAAATGTAATGGAGTCCACTAAAGTTTAGTTCATTTGTTGCTTGATACAAGATACACAAAAGACTGCAAAATACAAAGACAATTTTAGCAAGCTATAACAGAAATTAATAAAAATATCATTTTCAACAGCAAGAAAAATATAAAGTATCTGTATGTATGTGTGCCAGAAGATATGAAAGACCTTTACATTAAAAACTGAAAAAATATTACCAAGAGGAATTATAGATGATGTGAATAAATGGAGGGATATATGCATGGATTAGAAGACCAGATACTTTTAAGATGTTTATTTCTAAATTGATACATGAATTCAACACAGTGTTAATCACAGTCCTAACAGGCAGTTTTGTAGAAATTGACAGCTTCATTATAAAATTCATTAGGAAATGCAAAGGTTCTAGAATAAATAGCGTAAAAAATATTAAAATTGGAAGACCTGCATTGATGTTAGGATTTAATGTATGAAGCCATAGCACAGCTCTGTATGGTCAGGTGACTTTCAGTACAGGGAAAGTGACAGTTCAGTTCACTGCACAGTGCTGAAGTCAATATCCAAATGTGGAAAAGATCCCCGTCATATATTAACTGCAAAGAGACTGTAGTCCTGAAAGGTTAAGCCTTTGCAGGAAAACACTGGAGAAAAGCTCTGTGGTATTGGATTATAGAGACATTTCTTAGAGCAAAAGCAGATCCACAAAAGACTCTGATAAGTCAGATTTAATCAAAATGAATTTATTTCCTTCAAAAGCACTGTAAAGGGAGTCAGAAGTCATAAACTGGAAGAATATGTACAAATCACAAACCTGACAAAGGGCAAGCATGTGTAAGTACAAAAAAACATTGTAAAGATCATGACATGAAGAAAACAAGTTTAAAAGTTGAACAGTTTTTTCACCAAAGAAGAAATACAGTTGTGAAAATGCTCAGCATCATTGTACAGGAGGGAAATGTGAGTGTGAAGCACTACCATGGTGGAACGTTCAGTACGAAAGACTGGACCAAATGAGTGCTGGCAAGAGGGTGAAGCAGGCGCGGGAAGGACTCGCAGGCACCGTCGGCCTACGGTAAAATGGTGCGGCTACTTTTGGAAACACGTAAGCTGGGCCTGGTGGTGCCACCTGTCATCCCAGCACTCAGATGGCTGAGGCGGGAGGATCCCTGGGAGTTAGCCTGGGCCACACAGTGAGTTCAGTGCCAGCCTGAGCTGCACAGTGAAACCCTGTCTCAAAAAGGGAAAAAAAAAGACAGTTTAGTGGCTTCCTGAAAAGGTACACATAGACCTTCCCTAAACCAGCCATTCCACCCTTTGCTGTATGTATCCAAAAGAAATTAATTCTAAGTCTATACAGTTTTTATCTATCTGAGACTTGTACATGAAGATTAATAGAAGCTTTGTTGGTATCTACCCCACACTGGAAGAACTTGGATCACATGTACGTTGCTTACAGTGAAGCCCAGTAGTGTGGAGGAACTCCTGATGCATGCAGTGATATGGATGAATATCAGAAGAAATCATGCAGAGTGAAAGAAACCAAAGAGCACATACTGTATGATCCCATTTATGTTAAAAATACAGAATTCTAAAACTTGACAAACACATCTGCCATGATGACAGCACGTCTGTCATTGTCTGCGGGAGCATGGGAAATGGGAGAGAGGACAGAATGACACTAGCAGGGCAGGTAGAGCACTTGGCTACCACTTAAGAGGCCCTGGATTTTGTCCCCAACACTGCAAGAAGAACAAAAAAGAAAAAGAGAGGCACAAGAAAACCTAAGTTTCATGAGTATTTTATTGAGAGTGAGGTAAACAAATTTTTGAAAAACAAAGTGTGAGGGGCTAGAAAGTGACGAGGGTAAACCATTGGAGATACATGGTCAGGAACGTCCTTGGTAGTGATACGGCATTTAAGCAGACTTTTAAACTCCCTGTAATATTTCAAAAACTGCTTAAAGATGTTTCGGGTTTTTAAAGTTAAAAGTGACCATTGTCTTTCTCATCGGGAAGGACAAAAGCTTTCCCCTAACTTGAAGACAGAGTTAGATTTTTGACTGTAGAAATAAGCAGATGGTGAGGGTGGGACAGGAGAGCAGAGCCTGCTCCCACTGCTCACAAGAGGACAGAGCCGGGCCACCTCTGAGCAGAAGGGTGAAGGTCTCCCTGGGGTATGGCTGGAGAGTGAGTGGGAGGAGTCTGCACGCTTACAGCTGGAGTCCCAGGCTCCCAGGCTCCTGCCATAGGGGCAATTATCTCACGGTTTTCTGAACAAACCTGGTGACTTGTGATCACTTCTGGTGCTCTTGAGTGTGTGCTATACGATCTGCGTGGAGAGGGAAGCTCTCCACCCTCGGAGCGGCTGGCCCTGACCAATCAGCCTGCAGGAGAATGCTTTCCGGGCCAGGAAAGCTGGGGTGCTGCTTGGTGGCCACTGTACTGACTAGACATGGACTGAATTTGGGTCCATCCCCAAAAGAGGGCCTGCTTATGCTGGGGACATTAGGATAACTGTGTACTGGGGAAACAGAGAAAATGGCAAAAAGAAGATTCCCAGTGCTGTGTAGTATGTGCCATAAACTGATCTCTACTTTGAAAACGTACTTTTAACTGGTCACCCCCCACAACATTTTAAAATATAGTCTGCCCAGAGAATACTTTTTTTGAGGGACATACATTCATACTTTCCTAGGCATAGTAAATAACCTAGAGATGATTTAAAGAATTTTGGGGAATGTGTATAATATACATATATAGAATGTATCAAATACTGTACTATTTTCTTTGTCCAGAAAATAATTTCAATGTGTTTTGGCTAATGTAACATAAATTAGGTGATAGTGAGACAGGGGAAATGCATTCATCAAGAGCCAGTTATGTACTTCTGTTTCTGTAGTTTCTGTAGAGTGTGCTAGTTTCTGCCCACCTGTTGCTGTGACGGTTGTATTCTGTGCTGAACAGTGCTCATCAGAGCAGGTGTTCTGAGTCCAGAGCTTAGCCCAGCACCTGGGCTCCCTGCCCCGCCCAGCTCCTCCTGCCTGAGCCCCTGAGGCACCCCCTGATGGAGTGCAGCCCCAGCCCACCCGGAGTTGCTCTGAACCTCTTTTTAGTGATGGACATCTTTGAGGATCAGGAAAAGTTGGAAAAAACTCGGCATCTGGCTTCAGAGGCTGCCATGAGTCCCTGCGCCCAGGCAGGGCGGGCCCCAGTGCCGGTCTTGGTTAAGCAGAGCTCTTCGTGAGGGGTAAAGACAGCCTTCTGTGACACAGGGAGCCACTGTGAGCTGTGCCTGCCTGCCCCGTGCTGTGGCACACCTGTAATGCCAGCTCTGCGGGAGCCCATGGCAGGAAGATGAGACCCTGTCTCTAGAAATGCAAATAGAAAGGGGCTGGGGGCGGTGTTCATTGGCAGAGTGTCTTGTGCTCACTCTCCAGCCACCTGGGACAGGGAAAACCCTTGCATCTATGTTAGCCTCCTCCTGCTGAGCAGCAGGAAGAGAGGACGGGAAAGCCAGCAAGGCAGCGCTTCTGCTATGTTAGGAGGAGCGTGTTTTCTCAGTCATTGACATCTGTATGATGCTGCTTGTGTTTTGTTACCAGAGAGAAATGAGGGTGGAGTTTCCCGTAGTCTCCTCCTACCCTAGTAGTGTGGCTCCCGTTGGTCGCTCAGCTTTTATATGGAGAGTGAATGTATGCGGGGACCACCTGCGGTGCCTTTGGCCTGCGGACCAAGAAGCAGACACCCTGTCCACTTCACACAGTGCCTCTGCCTTTTCATTCCCCTCTTTTAACCTAGAATTGAATTTCCTTGCATTGGATTCGGTTAACTGCTCTTTTCCTTTCTTCGTACAGCTTGTGCCTCCTTTTAAGCCTCAGGTAACATCTGAGACAGACACCAGATATTTTGATGAAGAATTCACAGCTCAGACCATTACAATAACACCACCTGAAAAATGTAAGTAGACGGTGACTGATGACATTCTAAAATGATTGGAGAAAACAGTGTTTGTAAAAATGATTGTCTTTTCAAGGTCAGATTCCACAGTGACTTTTATTTTCTGGCTAAGATTGTAGAATCCCTTCTGGGTAGAAAAAAATAACATGTGAAAAAGTTGTAGACCAGGTCACAGCCACGCGCCCTTCAGCTTGAGGGACTGCGAGAGGCAGTCACCATCACGACCCCAGCGCTGCATGCCACCTTCATGATGGCGCCGGCTCGGGGCTTCTCCTTACTGAGTAGTTTTAAATTCATTTGAATTTTAAATTCAATGAATTAGCTTTCTCTTAAGCAGTACAGTCATTGAACACATAATTGTATTTGGTGTTAGTTTTGATATGTATAAATTAAATAAAAATCTATTAAGATGTATGTCCATGCCCCTCTCACATTATATAATTAGTGTATCAGCCCTGCCTTGTGAGAACTATTATAAATCAGAGGACTTTAGTGAAAGAAGAAGTTTCCAGATGTAACTTGCAGATGTTGTCATGCTGACAAGATCTTTGTCTGCCACTGCTTTGGGAGTGAGGACTGGATGGAGTTTGGGGCGATTCTGAGATAGGTGAAAGAATCCTTTAGTCACACACCTGTGGCTCACACGGTCCCCCTCTCCCTTTGTTTCCTGCATTTCTTCTCTGCCCTCTGACGCGCAGTAGCCTCGTGAGATCGTGAAATACGTGGCCCAGTCGGCGGAGTTGAGCGTAGCAAGGTAGATGGGGGGTTCCCAACCAAGGTCCTCAGCCTGGGCTCCGTAGCTCTGCAACAAGGTGTCTGCCAGTGTCCCTGTGACTGATGCTTCTGGGCAACTCCCTTTTGCTTCTTCAGATCTGCAGCAGGCTAAAAAGCTGTTCACCTTCATTCTGAAAGTGTAGAAGTTGAAACACAGAAACTGAGTTGCCAAGGCCCTATAGTTAGTGTAGGACACACCAGCGTGGTGGTGCCCTGGCCGAGGTCCGAGATGCCTCCGTGTTGAAGGGGTGGGGTGCCATCACTGGAGCTCCTGCAGCATGGAGAGCCAGGAGCCCGGAAAGCCTGGAGTCCTGGCATGTGACTGAGGACCGTCTGAGCAGGCACACTGGACACGGGCCCTGGCCCCTGCCCCAGCGTGGATGCGGCAGTGTCGCTGTTCACTGTGCTGGGCAGGCCCACCGCAGAGCCCGCGCTGGCCCCGGTGTTTGGATGCAATCCTAACTGGAATCAGACCCTCAGTCCTGGGCTTCCTGCCTTCTGGTGGCTCCGGTCGTGGGCTGCATTGGATTCCCCGGCTCGAACAGCTTGGCAGAACAGGGCACGTCCAGCTCTCTGGCCGCTTCTTATTCCATCTCCCCCCACCACCCCACCACACCTTGATCTCCCGAACTTCACTTGGCCTGGGAACTTGGGCATTTCCTGTCCCCCTGCCTCTGGTGCTCTTCATCACAGATGTTTGCATGCACGGCTCCTCCTTGTACTTCTGGGCTTAGCCCGAGAGCCCCTTCCTCAGAGAGCCACCTTTGACCTGACCCTGCTGCTCTGTGCCACGAGGAGACACATGCGAGGTCTCTGGACAGCTAACCCAGTGTGGAGTAGGCTCGTTGGAGTAGGCTCTGTGGGAGATACTTTGTGGCCGGTCGATTTGTCCTACGGGAGTGGGAAGAGCCTTTGTTTGCCCTGTCATGTGCTCAAGAAGACATGTTTTTAGAAAGATGCCTCGAGTTCTCCAAACATTTCAGGGTCATCCAGAAACCACAGTGACCAGTCCACATTGGGTTTGCTGTGATGTTACAGGAAAGGGGACAGTTGGTCCAGTATAAGAGCCAAAGGTGTGGGTGGAGGTAGGGAAGTGAGGGAGGGAACTGTCTAGAATGTAGCACCAGAAAGACCACAGCAGACCAGCTGGAAAATCTACTTGGTAGCAAGTAAATTAAAGTAGAAACTGTTGCAGACACTCCCACAGCTGATCAGAGCATTTCCATGACTGGGTTGAATTGTAAAGCTCATCGGTCCTAGCGGCTGTGACCCCTTGGTTTCGCCTGCCTCCCCCAGGGCTTGTCCCCAGAGGCTTCTCACTCCCTTGTGGCGCTTCTGAAGTGAGACTTGGTGTTTGGAGAGGCCTTCGGTCCCTCACCATGGTTTCTAGAACACAATTTGAACCTAGTTCCTCAGCTTTGCTAGCAATAAGGAAGCCATCCGTAGTGTTTTTCCTAACGTGTCATATTGTATTACAGACAGCAATGACCTTTCAGGTGTGGATCACGTCAGAAAGCTCGCCTGCCTTGGCAGGGCGGGTCCCCTTGGAATGAGACAGGGTCCAGGCATCAGAGGTGGCGCCTGGCCCCTCTGTGCCCTGGGGCCCCGGGCAGTTCAGAGTGTTGCCTGGTGTGGGGCTGACGGGGCCCAGCGCCATCTCCTGCCTGCCTGCTGCTGCCCCTCTGCTCGGCTGCCTGTGGTGTCCAGTCCACCAACCCTGATCGGCCTGGCTCCTCTGTGGGTGCGCAGGGCGAGCTGGGGAGACTGAGGCCTTGGCTGCGTGGGGGTGGGGACGCCGCAGTGCTGCTCGCGGGCCACTATCTTCCCACTTGCCACCTTGCTTTTAGAAAACAGAATGAAGTTATTTTTTAGAACAAATCAGCAGTTAAGAAAAGCAAAATGTTCTATTTTCTACAAACAGCTGCAGAAAAATGCCAGATTGTTCTCACTGGTGTTAATTAATTGAACAGATTTTGGAATGTGTTGTCTTTCGTTATGTCCATTAATGCTCCTCTGCCTTCTTAGAGAAAAAGAGAATTTCTTTGAGATCTGGGAGCTTTTGTTGCTGTATAATTACATTGTTCACTGCTGGACACGGATGCACTGGGGACATGGCGCTGGCCATGTGTCCTCCGTGCTGGGATGGGACCAACAGGGGCTTTCAGGGTGTCCAGCGTGGTGTCTCCGTGACACTTAGGTTTTTTCCTGGTCAGAAGCAGAATGAGGTTGTCACTGTGGTGATGGCAGAGGCTGTGCTGACCCTCCACAGGCAACCACTTGGAGGCTGAGGCAGGAGTAGTCTGGGACGTCTCTGTTGGATCGCAGAAATGCTCAGATATACAAAGCTGTTTGCAGGGAACTCTTTATTTGCTCTATGATTGGGACCTGTCACACTTGGAGCGCTCCGGTTTCTGCTGCTTTTCCCAAGAGGCTTTCTGCCCTGTGACTTGGCAGCGGCTGCCAGCACCCCTCACCCCTGCAGCCTCCTGTGCCAACCGTGCCCGGTCTGCCAGGCCACCTGGTGGGTGGGTCCCCGCCTCCAGTGGCCTCAGAGGGTACCAACTGTGCTCCCCGCCACCCTGGCCCACTTTTGAGCATCTCCTGTCTTGAGAACACAGAAAGTGAGCCGGAAGGGGCCTGCCCTGCAGACAGCGGCGCAGCGCCCTCCCTTGGCGTCCCGGGGCGGCACGGTGCGGAGGCTGTGCGGGGCTCTGCCTTGCTCCTTGGCATGAAATCGGTGCTCTGTGGAGAGGAGGGAAGGCAGGAAGGCTGGCACTGCTTCCCGTAGCCGGCAGGGGCGGGCCCCAGCAATCCAGGCTGCGCAGCGCCAAGCCGCAGAGCTGCGGGCCCTGCGAGCGCCTAGGAAGGAGCAGCGCGCTTCCCTGCAGGATGGGCACCGAGCTGAGCCTGTGCCTGTGCCTGTGCCTGTGCGTGGGACCAAGGCTGCACCCTGCCCTGCACCTTGGCCTCGCAGGGGTTGGGGAAGAGTGGTGTGATCTCTGTGATGGCTCGGTGTTGGGTTGTGAGTCCATGCTGGAGGTACCGGGCGTGGAACCCAGAGCCTGCGCGCTGAGCTCCTCTCCAGCTCTGTTTTATTTTGAGACCAAGGCGCAGTAAGCACCAAATCACTTACTCAGGCTGAACTCAAACTTGTAGTCCTCATGCCTCATGAAATGAAAGGTTATTAAAGGTGATTACCTTATGTAAAATTCTGTTCAGTAGCATTTTGCACAAATTTATTGAATCTTACATAATGTTGCAAAAATGAACATAAAATGAAAACAGCTGCTTCTTGCCCGCAGACGATGAAGATGGTATGGACTGCGTGGACAATGAGCGGCGGCCGCACTTCCCTCAGTTTTCCTATTCTGCGAGTGGACGAGAATAAGCCTCTTCATTCTGCTCTTCACTGTCATCCTAGATTATTCCGACAATGATTCCCGGATGTCGCCACCAGTCCTTGCTCTCGCGGACAGCAGGGCACCTTCCGACCTCCCAGACCGGCCAGGGCCTCGGCCGGGCCACGCTCACCACATGAGAGCAGCGAGCGCAGACACCCCCGTTTTTGTTTTTGCATGAAATTGTATCTCAGTCTAAGGTCTCATGCTGTTGCTGCTACTGTCTTACTGTTATAGCAACTTTAAGGAGTAATTTTATAATCTGTGGAAGTCATGAGCCCACCATTGTTCATCTGTGCACAAAATTGTCATCTTGATCTTTTAGTTTTTGTTTTTCCCTAACAGTGAAGGCTAAATGAGATACACTGATTCTAGGTACATTTTTTACCTTTCTAGAAGATAAATCAAAAACTAATTAGACTAAGAAGATTTAGTGTCTATTTCCAAACAAGCAGTTGTGGAAGGGTGGTGATGTGCATATGCACAGGTTTAACAGAGCAAATCTGACCAGTGCATAAAGTTAAAGTATATGTCACTAAGATTTAGCTGGAATTCATTAGGAAGCATATGAGAGGACTGAACAACTGTTAAGATATACATACATGTTTCTAATTCCTGTCGGATACTACAAAGGATGCCCCATATCACGCGTGGACGTCCAAACCTCACGGGCAATCATGGGCAAGCGGACTTTGTTCTACCAAGAAGCGAAGGCACACGAGCAGAACCAGTCACATGAAGGGTCTCAGCACACTCCGTGCACCACAGAGCATTTTTCCTTGTGCTTGGCAACCTTTTTCCCATCTTGATATTTATCACCTCTGATGGCTGAAGAATGTAGACAGGTATAATGATCCTGCTTTCACCAAAATTGTACACCAAGGTAAACCAACAGGTGTTTGCCTTACTAGTTTTTAATTTTTTACTTTTTCAGTTCTATGTGATTAGCTTTTTCTGAGATGTTTAAAACTTTGAATGTCCTTTTATGATTTTGTTTGTATTGCAGTAGTATTTATTTTTTAGTAATGAGAATTGTATGTCATGTTAGCAAATGCAGCTCCAACTTACATGAAATAGAATTAATGCAGTTTCTTTTGACCCATGTGCAAAAAATGTACACACCAATGAAAATCATGCACTTTTTCTCCTGTGTAAAAAAAAAAAATTTGATAAGGTTCTGAAATTGTACAGATTGGTTAGAATTTGGCTTTGGGAGAAGAGATGCTGTCATTGAACTCCTTTGGTGCTGAAAATGAGAAAATCAGCAATTCTCGCCAAGGGGTTAACGAAACAAATAACTGTCGCTGTTGGTTCACTTAGAATTAAAATATTAGGATGACCTGGCAACGTAACATAATGAGGAAAATCGAGACCTGAATGTTAAGAAATGAACTTTAGTTGGCAAAATGAACACATTGCGAGCATTTACGAAGTAGTCAGTGAAAGATCAAGCCTGGTGTGTTTATTCTAATCAAGGTACATTTATCACTGAATTAAGCCATCAGGGAAAACAAAACAAAACAGAAAGACCACCTCTAGCTTTTCTTTTTCTGTACATACTCATGTCTCCAAATCCCAACATTTCTCACTGAGAGGGGACATGGATGCAAACCTCATCTTTCTCCTTCATTAATGATGATCTTCAGATTAAACCCTTTGGTGCTAGGAGCTGACACTTTCCAAAGCAGCCTGTGCCGTCTGAGGGGCAGGAGCCCTGCTGTGGCGAGCCGGAGGGCACCAGCCCCCGGGGTGATCACGGAGATGTACTCTAGTTAGACTCTGACAGCTCCCAAACAGAAGACTACATCGAGACGTAGTACTACGATTGCTTTGTGAGAGAGCAAGTGACTTTCTAGTAGGGTAACTCATGTCCACCTGCAGATGTCTTAGCCTCTTGACGCTGGAGGTGCAGATTGATAGCTTCGAGACCACTGCTGGCGGTGGGTGGGCTGCTGGGGTTGACGGGGGTTAAGGGCATTTCATTAAGGCAGCTAAGACACATTCAGACACAGATTTCATCCTAATTTTTCATAGTTCTACCTGAGTGACTTTCATCCTTACTATTAAGTAGGAAGTTACTGAAAATGGTAGATCATTCTTATATCTATAGATTAACTTTTTTCACTTGGAATTATGTTGAATGTTTCATGGTGACAAGAAAGTAAACTAGAAGGTGTGTCCTTTAAGTTGTCTTGCATCCATTTTCTAAGAAAGAAATAGGTGAGAGGAAGAAAAGAAAGCTGCTACTGGCTGACATTCAGAGCATGTGTCCCTGTAGAGGAAAGTGTGACACTGTACGGTGAGCTTTTTGTTGTTTTGGTGTGTCCCCCTCTCCCCCAAATCTGAAGGTGATTTCCATGAGTTTGGCCAAGGACACTTCATAAAGAGTAATGATGGGCACTGATGGTGCCCCGGGCTGGCCACTCCTCTGTTAACCCTCAGTCCTCAGCCACGCACAGGCCCTGTCATCTCCCCTCCCAAGGCCACAGGTGTCACAGAAGGTGTGTTCCTGACTGCGACTTTGAGCCTCCCTCCGTTTCACCCCCAGATCCCAGTCATGTGGCACGAAGGCGTAAGAGAGCAGAGAGACAATCAGAGGGAAATTGTGAAACTTCCCTGTGTTGCCCATAGGCATAGTTTTGGATTCTGGCAGGTAGGACAGCTGGAAACCTGGAATCATCCTATCCAAATACAGTTCCACCTTGGCAGACTCCAGCTTGTACTGTCATGAAGTTTGGCCTCGTCCTAAAGCAGCCGTCTTGGAGGAAACTGGCCACTTCTGCTTGGATGGTTGGCAAAGGCTGCTCACAGCTTTGCTTTCTACACTAATACATAGCATTATTCCAGTATGTTTTCCATTTCCCACACCTGATTTCTGGCTTCTCAAAGCTGACTGTTCTCGCGGGGCCACTTGCTTCTTCTAGAGTACAAAAGTAAGGGCCTCCCTTACTAATTGCAGGGTCTCTACCACACCTCAGTGTGCGCACTTGCTGCTACCGTTTGTACTGTCCACAGTCGAACTTCCTCATCTTGCTCCTGGTAGTGCATTACAGGCAAGCATGAAATGTAAAGTATTTATTTAAATAAAAAGAAAACCTCTAAATTGGTAATTGAATTACCTCCCTGTAGCTTTCTAGTTTGTGACATTTCTTGACCTTGCTAGTTCTTTCATTAGATCCCTGAAAGATTTGGTCATCTGGGTAAGGATTTTGAGCAGATGCAACTATGAACCCAAGAAACTGTATTACTGTTACTGTTGGTCATACTAAAACTGTTTCTTTCCTTAAGTATATGACCCACAAGGATGTGAAATAACTACAAGAAACTGTTTTTGTACACTGTACATCCTTAGTATTTTTACACGTATATGATAGGGATGCACATTATTTTCCTTCGTACAGACAGCTTAAATAAAGCACTATGTCAATCTGCTACTTCTCTGTTTGTTGTTGTTGGATGTGGTTCTGTAATCTCAGAAATGAAATACTGTGCTTTTCTGGGGGAAAAAAGGTTTTTAGCAGTCCCACTTGGTATTAACCTATCCAGAATTAGATGTGATAGCCAATATGTAAATTATTCTTAGCTCAAAAAACACATGGGATTATTTTTACTTCAGTAAAAAGGCAATAGTACAGTTACATGAGCTTTGATGAAGGGCTTCGTCCAAAGGGGAGGTGCTGGCCGCCCAGCACTGGGATTGAGACAGATCCTCGGCAAGGCTGGGCACTGGTGCCATCACCCTGGAGCCACGTGGGATCGAGCGTAGCTCGGCGTAGATGTCTTCCTGATGCGCTCAGCTCTGCGTGCTTCCCCCCAGGAGTGTTTTTAACACTTCGTGGCAGTTAATAGCTAGGGGTGATGGATCGGTAGGGCGGCTGGACTGCAATCTGATCTGGTACTCGTTCCGGATGGGGCCTTCTTTTGATTTTACCTCATAAAGCCGCTCTTGTAGACCTTGGCTTTGAGTCGGGCAGGCATCTGTGTGTGTCACAGCCAGATTGGGGGGCATTTTTACACATGCTGTTCTCTCAAAACCACTGGGGTTGAAGTTCCAGGAGGCTGAAATAAAGTAACCTCTATAATTCTTTAAAGGTGCTATTTTTAGAATATTGTATAATTTATTCACAGTATACCTAAAACAGAATTGAGGACAGTTAAAATATCTTATGTGACAGCCTTTATGTCTGGCACATTTGATGAAACCGCAAACTTGTGTGCAAGTACTGATGTCTCTGCGTGTGGGCGTGGCGGTCTCTGCGCGTGGGCCAGGCCGCCTGCGTCAGCTGCGAGGCCGTGTGACCGTGCCTCTGTCCGGGCGCCGGTGGCGGAGCTGGCAGGGCCATCCTGCTGCAGCCACACCTTCGCTGTTCATTGTCCTCGGATAAACAGCATTTTCTGTGTCTGTTTTTATTCTTTTAAAGCTTGACTATATATAGTAGAAATACTATTTTAGACTAAAATAATGATCTGTGTACAGATATTTGATATACTCTATAAGTAAATTTTCTGATTTCATTGAGTACATTTGTAGGCTCAAGCACTGCTGTGGGGGAGAAAAAAACTGACACCACCGAGCCAAAGATACTTTTTTTTGTCTGTTATTTTTTATTGTTGTTCACAGAGTGGGAAGAACAGTGCTTCCTGGAGTCTCCCGAATGTTCAGGCAGCAGTAGGATGCCAAGTGGGGGTCGGCAGTTAAAACACGATGGGAGATCACAAGAAGGGAAAGAAAAATGGTCCTTTATTATATACTTTGGCCTGTTTGAAATATGTGCCTTTTGGGTGTGTTTTGTTCATCACTACTACAAGACAAAGAAGGAAACATTACAATTCAAGTCCTTAAAAAGTTCATTTATTAAAATTCCTGTGTATAATCGAGCATAAAAATAAGCGTATCTCAAAAGTGACTTAAAGCCATTTCCGAGAACATCCGCTGGGCGCTGCCCTCCTCGGTCAGACCAGCTCCAGCCGCGCAGTGCAGGGACAGAAAGCAAGGCATGAGGACCGGCCCCATGCAGTCCGAGGTGGTGTCACCCTGGGAAGGTTGTGGTGTGTTGTGGCATATTAAGTACAAATCGGATGAATGTAAATATCTTTCTGTAAATCATTTATTTCACTGTTTCATCCAGGTCAGCAATCAGATTGTGGCATGCTGGGTAACTGGAAAAAAAAGTGATAATAAAAAGTAAGTTTAAATAGATTGTGTTCTTCAATGTGATTTTTTCTTCTCATTGTCTCAATCACCTTTTGTTACTAAGTTTTTGATGGAAACGTGGCAGACACACACTTAGGGCTGAACGCCATGTTTCACGCCGGCTCACGCCGCATGTGAGTGTGGGCTGTGACTGTGCGGGGACCCGAGTCAGACCGGGGATGTGGAGAAGTGGCCTGGAGCTGTTCACACTGATGCAACCTCTAGGGATACAGGGGGACACAGACAGGACACTTTGTGGTGGAAGAGAGGAGCCAGAGCCTCGAGCGTCCTGCGCGTGCTGCCATCTGTGAGGCTGGCAGAGGCGCAGCGGCTGCACGGCCTGCTCCCGCCTCGGCCCGTACCCACCCGAAGTGCCGTGGGGAAGCACCCATGGGTCCCCGCAGGGGAGCTAGTGATGCCACGCAGCTGCGCTTCTGGGAGCGTGGGGTGCAAAGGGCCCAGCGCGGGCTCCCATGGGTAAAGGGGACTGCAGTGCCAGCGCCAGCCCGGCCTGGCCGCCCTGTGCTCAGGAAAGAGCGGTGGTCTGGCACTGCCCGCAGGTCCCCTGAGCTGCCGGGATTACTGTTGAGGATTTCCAAGTTGGGACAGAGTAAAACTGAAATCAGAAACTGCCTGAGTAGTCTGTGGCCTTGCTTTAGGTGTCAGAGTGAGAGGGACCAAATGAGGGGCTTTCCAGCCACCACCTCTGTGACTGAAGGGTTTCCCCTGGGGCAGCTGGGTCACCCATGTGGGGGCACCGCCACAGCAAGTCCCCTATGCCAGCCTGCGTGACCAGCCCCCATTCCCTCCCTCCCTGGATGTGGTTCTGCCCAATAACGACTGGCTGGGTGTCCCTTCTGCCCCGCTCTGGGGACCCTGGGGAAACTGGTCCCGAGTGGCCTGGCTGCCTCTATTTCCCACCCTGAGGGACCCCAGGAGGACTCGAGGTACAAGGAGGCACATAGCCCACCATGGCCATATTTCAAAAGAATTTCGCAGGGGATTTGAATAGAAAACAGCCCCATGCAGGATGCAGAACAGAGGAAGTCCAGAAATAAACACAAAATGGGTTGCAAATTTTTGTTTCTTGTTTTCGTGTTTTAATCTAAGCGCCGCATGGCTCTTAATGAGTTCTTGCAGTCATTTATCATCCACGCATCCCTCCCCTGCCGGCTCTCGACAGCTCTGCTGAAATGGTCGCCTCCGACTTATGGGCCCTTGCAAGGTGGCACAGATGTGAGGTCCCTGACATGAGCAAATGGAAAGCAGCCCAAGTTCCCCCTGTCCTCACTGGTGTCCTGTTTGATCTGGATTTGCTGAGAAGCTGCAGTCACCCTCGGGGTCACCTTACCGCACCTCCTGCTTGTGCGCCTGGCCTGCAATAAGCTCCAGCCAGGATCTGAATCGTTCTCCATCTCAACCATGCTGGGTGGCCCTGGCTTTGCTGGAACTGTCCTAGCACATGCTCCATGCCTGCCTCGTGCCCTGCAGAGCAGCCAGGCACCCCGAGGCAGCAGGTGCCAGCGGTCTGCAGTCTTGCCCTCTTTGTTGCTTGGGGCATCAGAATGTGTGTGTCCGGCTGTCTGTGCCCTCCCTGCCCCCGGACCACGTGCTCTTGTTGCCCAAAGAGACAACTGCAGCTTGACCACCATCGTGCTCTCCTTATGCCTTTCAATGTGTCATCAAGGCCCCTCTGCGGCCCTCCGGGTGCATGGTGACTGTGGGAGCTGCAGCTGCTCCCTGAAACGCTGCCCAGGCCATAGAAACACACCTGCCCTCAAACTACCAGTGTTCACCAGTCACTTCCATCTTACTCTAAAGCCTAAGCCTTGGCCACAAACCCTGGGGCTTTGTGCCTGTTTCTGGAGTTGACTTTCGGTGCAGAAGAGGTCATAGGGCTGCATGCCTTGCAGGCTCCAGCCACCTTCGTCCTGGAAGTCCTCTCCTGCTGCTTCTCCTCTGTCCACAGCTCTTAGCAGCCTTGCAATGGCAGTGGCCCCTGCTCCGGTGGCGGCCCCCAATCCAACTTAGCCAGAGGGCCGCTCTCTGCCTCCTGGGCATTTCTGAGCTGGCCCAAGGCGGACTCCGTGGCAGCCAGACCCCTCCTCTCCTGGGCCACGGCCCTACCAGCCTCACCTGCCGTCCGCCCTTGGCCCAGGCCGTGGGAAGAACTACATTCCTGCTGCTAGGCTTCTCGCTCCCATCCTCGCCTCCCCAGCCTCCCCCTGCACGGAGGCATCCTCAGTGGGTCGCCTCAGCTCACCATCCTTGCCATCTGAGCTGGGCTAAACATAACACCAGCTCCTCCTCTAGGGAAACTGAGTCAGGCAGTCTGGGTCTGGTGCCAGGATCGGTGATGTGGAAGCTAATAACTGACCTGAAGGGGTGCAGAGCTGATCTGAGAACCCAGGCAATGCAACCTCCACAGACTCTAGGGCTCGGCGTCCCGCCTGCTCTGACTTGGCTGGTGAGAGGCCACCTGTGTGGGGACTCAGCAATCGCCTGGGAGGTCCCCAAGCACTGTGGGGAGGCCTCCTCCCTGGTGTGCACCGCACCTGGGAAATGCAGCAGCGGGGCAGGTCCGAGCCTGTCAGTTCCCTGCTCCGGAGCCGTCCTCTGGGGCTGCCCCTTGCGCCGGCCTTTCTGGAGTCTGCCCTGGCCAGCTGCCGAGCTGGGCAGGAGTTCATGGTGAGGTCACTGCGGCCGGCGGTGTATCACCCGCCCTCCTCAGTGCCCGTCCGGACTCTTGTCCAGGCTGCAGCAGCCAGAGGTCAAGGCCCCGCTCCCCTCAGCTATGCCTGGGCCATGGCCCTCGAGGTGGCTCTCCGAGGAGCAGCCCGAGGGCCAGGGCTCTGGCTGGGGAGGCCAGGAACCCGCAGCACTAGCTCCTCCCGCCCACTGCGCCTAGAGGAATCCAAGCTCATCATCTCCCAGCTCCCCGGAGTCCCCAAGGCATGAGCACTTCCTCTGCACAGGGGCAGGTGTCTGTGTTTTATGTGAACCATGTTTCCATGGTAAATAGATTTTCAGCCTTCCCAAAGGACAGACAGTGTCACCAACAGCAGAGTGGAGCCTCTGGCTGCCTCGTGTTTGAAAGCGTTAAAAACGAAGACAACATTGACATTTGGGGTTGTAATGTGACGGAATTACAGTCTTTTAAAGGCAAGAACCACTTATCTACACTACATGTAATATTCAGTGTTTTGTTCACTTGTCTAATTGGATTAAAATATTTAGCTCCCTTTAAAATCTTGATTGTGAATTTATATTGCTAAATGTAATGTCTGACTCAGGAAGCAATAAATGGAACAAATGTATCTGAAGCCATATACAATTCAGCTTAGTTTCCTTTCATGATCCTTCTGAGAGTATTCCCTCGGACAGAGTGCGCTGTGAACAGCAGAGCGAGCCCGGCTTCGGCGGAGCGCGGCGCTTGGCGGGTTTGGGCACACAGGTGGCCTGGGGAGATGCACGGCTGACCGGCCTGCGTGCGCCTCAGTGGCACAGTCTCTCCAAGGGTCCCGAGACCCTTAGCTGGAAATGCAGCACCTGGGGTCTTATGTCATCCCTTAAAACCCACTCAGGCAGCAGGGAGTTAATGACATTTTAGCTGCATATGTTCAAGTTTATTTTAAAAAAATATGCAAGTCACTTTGGTTGACAGTGTCTTGTACACAGTTTTGAAAGAATCAGGACAAACTTTAACAGAGTCAGTTTTTATTTGAAAAATATTTTCTGGGAATGTATCAGTGTTTATTTTTGAGACTGACAATTCGGGTGAAAATCAGGATAAAAACAAAAAAACAACAATTTGGTTGAAATCAAATTGTTTGTTTTCATCTATTTAGAATTCTTTCCAAAAAATCTTGGATCGGGAGGAGCCTTTGTGACTGACTTTATTCAGTGCATTTGCTGTTCTGTTCAGGTACCACCTGTCTTGCAGGTACCTAACTTTGCGTGGGAGCCCTGAAGTCAGCTGGGCGAAGCCCCTGTCTCCAGCTGCCCCTTCCCGCAGGCGCGGCTCTGGGCTGGACAGAGGGCCCCGCCCCGCGCCCCCCGCGGCCTAGCCTCCCCTCCGCAGCCCGTGTCTGTTTCTCCTGCTGGTTTTTCAGCTCCATTCTATGAGTCCTTTGGTGTAATGAGATAACGTCGATGATCCTGAATATAATCACATATGGCTGCTGGATCCATGCACAAGTTTAAATCAAATTAGAAAGTGCCTTTGCTGCCAAGAATGCTTAAAAGTCATAGGGCCAACTGATTAACCACTGACAAGTCAGCTTCCGACTCTGTTTTCTAAACTGTAAGTGATTCATACCGAGGGCCTAGGAGGGAATCCCTCCGCAGGCCGAACAGCACAGCGAGGACACAGCCCAGCAGCCTGTGCAGGGCCGCAGCCATCCGTGGTGGTGGTGGTGGTGGGGGAGGCGGTTGCGAGCAGTGTCACCAATAGGCGCGGGACCCCGCGGGACGCCCCCGTGGAAGGACACTGCCTGCCGTCCCGGGTGCCGTTCTGGCCCAGAGCGCCCTTGCTTCCTCACCAGCTGCGCCACCCTTCCGGGCAGATGTTGGGCCCCCAGGTGCCTGGCCCGAGCCCCCTGGGACCCACCACGGCCTCACCCCTGCCAGACCCTATCTCCCTAGAGAGGGGCCCCAGCCTGCCCTGCCTGGGCGTCTGTGGGGAGACTCAGTGTAACCCCACGGGTCGCAGAGGGCCGCGGTCACCATCAGGTCGGGTCAGTGCCTCACTGTCTGCTTCTCCAGCAGGGCGGTTAGAGCCATTTCACAGCCTCAGAGCGTCTCGAAGGCGTTTTCCCCACGGCGAGGCAAGAGGCTAATACAGCCTGTGTGCCTGGCCTGCCCTGCCCTGAGAACAGGCCACCAGGCCAGATCGAGCTCGGGGTCCAGGCCCGGAGCCCCCTCCCCGGCGACTGTGCACCAGCACCGCGGATGCTCAAGTCACTGGGGCACGACAGGGACCTGCACGCACGGTCCTGTGGGTTTCAAGCAGAAGCCTTGAGAAGCTCAAGCCTCTGAGCAAGCTGGATGCTTCCTGCAAGAGGCCACAGGCCACCCTGGGCTGCTCCGGCGACCTCCGCTCAGGGCAGCAGCCTCCGGAGAATGAAGGAGCGAATCAGAGGGATGTGACTCGGTTTCAGTGCAGCCGTCTGGGCCAGAAAATCCCCATTCTCTTTCGGGTAGTGAGTGGACAGAGATCTTTAGAGTTTAACATGCAAAATTAGGCCATTATGCTTCATTCATCCAGACGGAGCAAGCGGACGCCCTTAGCTGCACCATCCCCAGACGGGAGCTGAGGCCAGCTGTGCGCCTCAGGTGCCCGGGAGCGCCCGTGGCCGGGAGTCCGCGTGGCAGCTTCCTGGAAACGCCTTCCCACAAGTATTTTCCCGGACACCCCTTGCCCGAAACACCTTCCCGGAAACACCTTTCCAGACACACCTTCCCAGAAGTACCTTTCTGGTCAGCGGCGGTGGCGAACCTGTGCAGGGCACTGCGGGCTGCTGCAGCGAGGCCACCCCGAGCCTCCATGCGCAACGGTCCCTGGCTGGGCCCTGCCTCCGCGATGGCCATGCCAGCATCTGCCGTAGAAAGCAGGCGTTTCCGCTACCAAATTTCTTTTGTCAGGCTCGTCTGAAAATAACTCCAAGCGTACTATGGGAATCTGTGAGGCCAGATGGGCCGGTGTCAGATGGCTCAGGCTCAGGCTCAGGGCGGGCAAACCACTTCTGTTCCTCTGAGCGCGGGAGAAAGGCCTGCTTTCCAAAGGGGGTTTTTGAGGCTTGGGAGTTTTTCAAGATGCATTTTGTGCAAATGATGCGAATCATCTGGCAATTGCCAGCTTTAAGCAGAGGTTCCGAAGTTGATGCTCCGAGCTAAGGTCTGACAGTGCAGCAGAGCAGGTGGGGCTGTGAAGGGCAGCGCCGAGCTCCCCAGACGCGAACCGCCGCCTCTGGAAGCCCAGGTGCCTGCATTCACTCAGAGGCCTTTCCGGTCCAATCCTCAGGACTTTTTGGGTCCCAGAGCCTAGAGGAGCCACTCAAGCAGTAAGCTGGGGCCTCTTCATGGGAAGTGACAGGAGCCTCATCTCTCAGCAAGAGGCTGGCTGTGTAGATGGGCTGGGCCCAGAGCTGGCAGCAGGTGAGGGCGGCCCTGTGCCTGCCAGGGTGGTCACTTCCCGGGTCCCTCCCTGGGGGGAAAGCAGAAACCACACCCAACTTTCCCCCAGCCTAAGTCCTTAGATCGTGGGAGGGATACTCACCACTCCTGACACCCTTTTCACAAGCCCTAGTGCAGATGGGGAAGCTGAGGCACAGAAAAGGTGCATATGGCTGGGACCTCATGACAGTGCCACTACCTGGACTCATTCTCTGGTCATTCTGGCCCTGACACTTTGCTGGCAGGCGTTGGGGCACCTTGGTGTGTTTCTCAGTCATACACTTCACGTCAGGGACACCCTGCTTCTGCAGGGAGGGCTCAGACCTGCAGCTGGAGCTCCTCCTTCCCTAGAGGCCTCACAGCAGGGACAGTGGGGCCCTTCCCACTGTGGACTCAGCCCAAGGCTGGGAACAAATGACCGCTATGCAGGGCCCTTGGTTGCCGAGGAGTGGGGACAGTCAGTGATCACAGCCGCTTGATGGCCTTCAGGGTGTGGTCATCTTGAAAGGTGACGGAGAGACCACCTTGGCGTCTTCATTTCCGGGTGCTCTTCGCTCAGGAGTCATCACTAACACTTGCTGCAGGCAGTCCTGGGGCCCACAGAGCACCACAGTGCAGTCCTGGTCCAGGCTTATGCCACCAGCAGCCTGCACGGTGCCTCTGTGTCCTAAACACTGCTACACTGGGCGGGAAGCACAGCCCTGCTGATAGCAAACCAGCGGTGTAGAAGAAGAAAGGTTTCATTCCAGGCTCCAAACTCACCTGGACTCTTTCTCCCCCCATGATCTAACCAGGGCGGGAAAGGCCAGGGCTGCTGAATCGGGCTTGGGTTCCATTTGTAGTAGCACTATTTGTTAGCTGCATAGGCCTGTTTGAGCCTCAGTTTCCCTATCTGCAAAATAGAGACAATGGCGTCAATCTTGCTGGCTTGCCCGAGGTGAAGTGGGCAAGCGGATGTTCTCTGTGTTCGGCAGCTGGCTCCTTGGGCCCCAGGAGCCCACCTTACTCTTGCCTCACCGATGATTTAGGACAAGGCCTCTGGGGTGCTTGGGAGAGCACCCTAACCAGGCCTGTCCTTGCCAGTGCCATCCCCATGCCCCAAGGTCATTCCAATCACCTGACACCACCTGCAGTCCTCACTGTCCTCCCAACCCTCCTCCTGCCAGTGCTGCAGGCCCAGTGTGGCCGGGTGACCCAGGGACCTGGGTCTGTTGAGGACCAGGCTTGGCTCAGGTCTCAGTGCCCTTCCGCACCAGGCACCATCGCGGGCTCCGGAGCTGAGCTAAACGAGTGACACCAGGAATCAGAGGTGCCGCCCTGAATGAGAGCCATGGGCCCCTCCTGCACTCGCAGCCCTCACCGGGACTCCCATACCTGGGCCCGCAGCCGGTCCACCTCTTCTGACAGGCTCTGTCTCTCCAGCAGAAGCTGGTTCTGTCTGCTGAACAGCTGCACCAGCTGCTGAGCCGTGGCCTGGCTGTGCTGATCCAGCTGCCTGAGCCTGCAAAAGAAGCCAGAGCAACATTAGAGATAGGGATGTGACTTGGGGCTCCGGAGAGAGTCAGTCCGCTCTCTGTCCCTGTGACACAATAGCTGAAGCCATCTACTCACATGGAGAAAGAAAATGATTTCTTTCTTTCCTTTTTTTTTTGCTATGCAGTTCAGGCTGCTCCTGAGTTCACTTTGTAGCCCAGGCTGGTCTTGAACTTGCAAGGGTCCTCCCGCCTCAGCCTCCTCAGTGCTGGGATTACAGGTGTGCGCCACCATGCCCGGCTAGGAAATGATTTCTTTTGGCCATGGTTTCAGAGGTTTCAGTCTGTGGCTTCTCTCTGGCCCTGAGCTGAGGCAGCACACGCTGTGGGTGTGCATGGAAGAGCAAGACCTCACCTCACAGATGGGGAAGGCAGAGACGGGAAGGGGGCAGGGTCCCCTCCTCCCTTCCAGAGGCCACACCCAGTGCCCTAACTTCTCCCACCCAGCCCCACCTCTGTGCCAGGGTGCATTCCTGGCAGCTCCAGGGGACCCTGGCAGCTCTGGCCTTCAGCAGGACCTGGGCACACACTTGTTAGGTTGAACAGCCCTGGAGCCAATGTGAACCTTCGCAGCACGCTGCCCATTAGCAAACACGCGCACTTGGGGAATGGAGAGGGAAAACTAAAGCGAAACTCACAGGCAGAGGTCAGCAGGAGAGAGAGCCCCAGTGCTGCCAGGGTCAGCCGGCCCGGCCCAGCAGGCTGAGCAGACGGCCGCCCCTGCTGGCGAAGTGGGTCGGGGCATGGAAACCCTGATCTAAGGCTTTTCCATTATTAATTACCCGTCAATCACAAGCTCCGGAGCTGCTGACCAGATGTCTTTAAAGATACCAGATTTGTCACTGCTGATGGGCTCTGCTCCCCAGACCTGCTAATTCACGCCATCTAATCCCCTCAGCTGGCCACAGAGGGCTTCCAGCCTGGGCTTTGGGTTAACCCTCAGCAGCGCCCCGCCTTAGCCCTCGCTAGTCAGTCAAAAGCACTGACGGGGAGAATGAATTGTATTTTCACAAGCAAAGGACTTCGAAAGCTCCAGATGCATCTCAAACTGCAGGCCAAAGCTCCCAGCAGCTCTGCAGATGCCACAGGGGGCTCCCTGTGAGGTGTTTCCGGTGAGCTGTGGAAGCCTGGGGCCTTGGCGTCGGGGCTGGTTCATTTACTTAAATGTCCACAGGGAAATGCATTCTGCACAACCCGAGTGGCATTTTGCTGTCTTTCTCCCCAGACTCTGACGTAGGGTCCAGCCCTGTCCCCTGCCTGCTCTAATCTTTCTTCTCAGTGTTTGCTGCAGTTGTCACTCAAGGGCCTGGCCCTGTCCTCCTGCAAACACTGTCCGGGCATGAGCACTTTCCTGCGTCAGTGCAGTGTCCTGCCTGTGATCTGTGTTCCTTGGTGAAGCCAGGACATCACCACCACTTTGGGGGACCCGTGTTACCCACCCCATCCCAGGGTACTGCTGCCCAGAGCAGATTTTCCAATGAGTCTCAACGCCTCAGAGCCACCAACTGAGGCAGACCACACTGAAGCTCTCCGGCCTTCCAGTCCCTGGCCAGGATGCCCCGTTGTCCTCTCAGGTGGCCACCTTTCCTCAGAGACCCTGTCCTGCTGTGGCACCCAGGAGCCGTGCCTTCGAAGGGCGGCCAGGTGAGCAGCCTTTTCCCGCCCACAACAGGCAGGTTGCTGCTTTCAGGCCAGGCATGCGGAAGGCATTGGCAGTTGAGCACCACAGTCCCTACAGTGGCTTTCCCCCCTCCAACTAAGTCCACAGAGAGGACCTCAGGCTACGAGCTACTGAGGTAGGAACTGAAACCTGTGATATACAGGTGACTCCTCTCAGGCTCCAGGCAGGGTGGCACCAGGGACAGCTGTTGTCCATGTGGTCCTTAGCTTTGTGCTTGGATAAAATGGGAGAGAACAATCCTGCAGACTGCCGGGTCAGGAGAGGGACAGCCGCCTGCGCCGAGCCACGAACAGGGCCAAAGCCTGCTCTCCTAGCCCAAAACGCTGCCCTGCCCGCGGCTCTGCCACCACAGCTCCCGCCCACACCCTCCCCCTGCCGAGCCCCTGCTGGGAGCTTTGCAAACTTCAGGCCCAGGACTGTTACCGCAGGCACTCAGAGGCCACTCAGACAGCAGACTCGGTGCTGGGCATGAGCACAGAAGTGCAGGAAACCGGCCTGCCAGGGGTTTCTGCAGAAGTGGCCGCTGAGAGGGGTCAGAGCCCGAGAAACCCCAGCCCTTCTCCAGCGGGTACAGCTCATAGCCGACCGCCATGGATGGAGGCAGATGGGGTTCTTTTTAAGAAGGGTCTACTTGTATCACTCATGCTGCCCTCAAACTCCCGGGCTCAAGCCATTCTCCTCTTCCTCACCTCGGCCTCCCCGGGAGCTGTGATTACAGGCGCCTCCACCACACTCTTTTACACCAACTCGAACACTACAGGAGGTTCCTCTTGGAAGTGTCTCCCTCCCTGCGGTGATGTGCCCTCTGCTGGGGAGTGGCCTCTCCTGTCCAGGCTCTACCAAGACCCAAGTTCATGATGTCAGCCAAGACAGCCACAGCTAGCACGGGGGGGGGGGGGGGGGGGGCGGGGAAGAGAAAACTCTTCGCCTCATGCAGCAGCACAG